>SJYT01053331.1:864199-960099 GCA_006410635.1 Cephalophus harveyi
AAAAGAAAAGAAAACCCTAATTCAAAAAGATACATGCACCCCAATGTTCATAGCAACATTATTTATAATAGTCAAAATAGGGAAAAAACCTAAGCATCCATGAATGGATAAAGAAGATAGGGTTTATTTTTTATATATTTATATACATGTATAATGGAATATTAGCCATAAAAAGAATGAACTTTTGCCATTTGCAACAACATGGATGGACCTGTAAGGTACTATTCTTGGTGAAATAAGTCAGACAGGGGAAGCCCCCTCACAGCCTGGAACCATAACTAAGCCCAACAAGATAAAGAAAAGACTTCTTTCCTGGCAAGATAAGCCAGGGACCCTCTTACTCCAACCCTCCCAACTACCTTTTCTTCTGTATAAAGACCTCCTTTCCTTGGTGGGTGGGCACTTGCATTTTGCTCACTGTGGCCACAGATTCTGAATTGCAATTTCTCTGCTGATCCTGAATAAACCCATCTTTGCTGGGAAAATACCTGGCAGTCTATTCTAGGTCAATAGTTCAAAGTGTTTTAAGTGTTAATATTCTATGTGGGCATTTAGCATGAGCGATGTTTTGAATGGTGTGTTGTAAATCATTTTTAGGTGTGATTAGATAACTGAATTCAGTCCCCAGATCCCCAGATCTTGACCAGCCACAGTTAAACCTCTGATGAGCTCCCAAAGAAGATATTAAGCCTAGAGGATTCAGAGATGTAAGTGTTTAGTTGCTAGCTTTTGGCCCCAAGTTTTTAAGGGAACTGGGTTGAAATCATTGGGAGTCCTTAGAATTTCCTTTTCCTTTTCTCCTATGATTTATGGTAGAGCAAGTTCTGAGAGGCAACTCCTTAAGGTTTTTCTCTGGCAGCTATCTTCTTTCCTCCTAGTCAAGAGGAGGAAGAGGAGTGCTGAGAAAGAGGATGCTCCCTCTCAAATAGGAGGAAGCCTGGGTTTGTCTCATGCATTAGTAACGTGGCAGAAGGAAGAGCCAAGAAGATGAATTCAGAAAGAAGGTGGGAATTCTTTCAGAAACACAAGTTACAGAAAAAAAGAGGGGGAGCTACATTTCCCAGAAACCCAAAAGTGTAATCATTTTCCTCTACTAAACCCTCTGCGAGCATTTTTGAAACAATAACTTTCTTGATCTTGGTCCTGACACATCCTGGGAGAGAAAGCAGACTTTAGCTGGCTTCTAGGTGTTTATATCGGAGAAGGCAATGGCCCTCCACTCCAGTGTTCTTGCCTGGAGAATCCCAGGGACAGGGGAGCCTGGTGGGCTGCCGTCTATGGGGTCACACAGAGTCGGACACGACTGAAGCGACTTAGCAGCAGCAGCAGCAGGAGTTTATATTAAGTCTCAGTGTATTTTTACACATGAAAGAACACCTTCATGGTTTTGTTTCCCAGACTGTTTTCCTTCCTGCCATTTCCCCAAGGTGATGCAAGCGGATTTGGGGAATCTTTTAAACATTGTCTACTATGACTAGCTATTGAAAAATAAATCTTGGGAAATTACAAAAATGATAGGGTTACTTTTAGGTAGTATCTCTTGTGAGCCCCCTACCTGTCAAGCACCAATTGCTCTCACATATTTATTTTTTGAGCCATTTGAATTCCCTGGTGCCTCAGACAGTAGATCTGCCTGCAGTGTGGGAGACCTCGTTTCTATCCCTTAGTTGGGAAGATCCCCTGGAGAAGGAAATGGCAGCCCTCTCCAGTTTTCTTGCCTGGAGAATCCCATGGACAGAGGAGCCTGGCGGGTTACAGTCCATGGGGTCACAAAGAGTTGGACATGACTGAGCAATTTCACTCACTCACTCATTCATTAAACAGGTAAAGTAATTAGCCTCCAATTAAATAAAAAAAAAAACAAAAAATAAAGCAAGCAAACAAAATATAAATAAATAAATAAACAGGTATACTAGCATTACTGTCAGAGAAGGCAATGGCATCCCACTCCAATACTCTTGCCTGGAAAATCCTATGGACGGAGGAGCCTGGCGGGCTGCAGTCCATGAGGTCGTTTTTCTTGCCTGGAGAATCCCATGGACAGAGGAGCCTGGCAGGTTACAGTCCATGGGGTCACAAAGAGTTGGACATGACTGAGCAATTTCACTCACTCACTCATTAATTAAACAGGTAAAGTAATTAACCTCCAATTAAATAAAAAAACAAAAACAAAATAAAGCAAGCAAACAAAATATAAATAAATAAATAAACAGGTATACTAGCATTACTGTCGGAGAAGGCAATGGCACCCCACTCCAATACTCTTGCCTGGAAAATCCCATGGACGGAGGAGCCTGGTGGGCTGCAGTCCATGAGGTCGCACAGAGTCGGACACGACTGAAGTGACTTAGCAGCAGCACCAGCAGCATTACTGTGATGCAGCATGGCATAATGCTTAAAAGAATGAACTTTAGGGCTCACCTTCTTGAATTTGCCTTCTGGTTATGTCATTTATTAGATTAGCTGTATGTGGTTGGGCATTTTTCCTAAACTTTCTTTGCTTAATTTTCTTATTTGTAAAAAAAGAAGGTCAAAGTGAAAGTTGCTCATTCATGTTGCTCTTTGCGACCCTGTGAACTGTAGCCTGCCAGGCTCCTCTGTTCATGGAATTCTCCAGGAAAGAATACTGGAGTGGGTAGATGTTCCCTTCCCCGGGGAGGTGAGCAGCCTTTCCCTTTTCCAGGGAATCTTCTTAACCCAGGGATTGAACCCAGGTATCCCACATTGCAGGCACATTCTTTACCAGCTGAGCTACTGGGGAAGCCAAGGGAATAATAATAGCAGTGTTGTTGTGAAGATGAACTGATTTAATACATAAATATTTAAAACTCTCAGAACTGTGCCTGGTATATATGAGACACACAGTGAAAATTAGCAATTATTTTCTTCATTTTTCAGATGAGGAAATAGGCTTGAGAAGATAACAGTTTGCTTAGGATTATACAGATGATCAATGACGTAATCTAGTTTCATACTCAGATTGTAAGTGTGTAAAGACCTCTAAGAGCACAGTCCTATAGCACTTGCTGTAGAAAGGGCCAGAGATTTTCAGTTCAAAGTAAGTATACTACCTAGCCTCTATCTGTCTCTAGCTGGATCACCTTCTTTGCCATCCTGCTCTCTGTCTCCAAGAACCTGACAGGTATGAACCCCATCATGGGAGATCCTTGCCCTCTAGGTCTGTCAATGGGGGGCCCTGGTAGAGAATCAGAGGGGAAGAGAGCAGAGTATGGTAGGGGTATGGCTTTCTCTTGATTTCCTGTGGGTGTGATGGCTTTGGGCTGGCTGTATCCCTTTGGCATAGTAATTGCAGTGGATCAATAAGCTTGTTTAAAGCAAGGCATGTGTTGTGTTAGCTGTTGGGATGGCTAATCAAGCAACAGTGTCAAAGGAATCATAGCGCTTTAGTGAAGATGCAACAGAACAGAGAACAGACTCCCAGAGGAGTTTCAGCCTTCAAGTCTTATCCCAAGGCCTCTCTTGGGTCTTTGTTTTTCCCTCCCAAATGAGAAGAGATGCCACCCCTGAGTCCCAGCTTCAGCAGCCTCCAATTCTGAACCTTCTCTATATGCCTGAGGTGGAGTAGGGCAGGGAATTATAGTATTTTCCCTTAGGATTAAAGACTATTTGCTTTTTTAATTAATTTTTATTGGATGTAGTTGCTTTACAATGTTGTATTTCTACTGTACAATAAAGCAAATTAGCAGTATGTATGCATATATCCCTTCTTTTTTGGATTTTCTTCCCATTTAGGTTGCCACAGAGCATTGAGTAGAGTTGCCTGTGCCATAAAGTAGGTTCTCATTAGTGATCTGTTTTATAATAGTAATGTATACATGTCAATCCTAATCACTCATTCATCACACCTCCTTCTCGTATCCATATGTTGGTTCTCTCCATCTATGTCTCTATTTCTGCTTTGCAAATAAGATCATCTATATTATTTTTCTAGATTCTGCATATAAGCAATATTATACAATATTTGCTTTTCTCTCTCTGACTTACTTTACTTTGTATGACAGTCTCTAGATCCATCATTTCTCTGCAAATGGCACAATTTCGTTCCCTTTTATGGCTGAGTAATATTTCATTGTATATATGTACCACATCTTAAGATTAAAGACGTTACTATTTGGTCAGGGCTCCCATAGCTCTACTCTGTGTGTTTTGGATAGACTCCTGACCCATCCAGTGTTTGAAGAACTAGACAAAGCACATCATATATAAGGGTCTTGAACTGCTTCCTTGATACCCTTTCAAATACATGACGAATTTAGAATCCTTATGAGGAAAAGAGTTTGCTCATTAGCATTGTTACTGTTAATGTTTTATCAGCCTTGATTGATTTAGATAGATTGGCACAAGGTTTTTTGAACTGGTGGATTAATTTGCTTTTTGTCAAGAAGATACATAATGAACTGGGCCTGTCTGAGCTGGTGCCCATAAATGATTTATGTGGTCAGTAATTGATCAATCATCTTTCATTTGGAAACTCCCACTGTTGAGGGAAATATAAATTCAATCTCAATGATCAAATTTACACCAAAGTCTTAAAAGAAGAAATAAAAATGATTTGAAACTTGTCCTGCTATGGCATTAGCAAATGAGTGTGTGGTGTTTAGATAGAGGACCAGGTCCTCACTTTCCCACAGTGTAGCTTTGGGTAAGACAATTAATGTTTGACCTCAGTTGCCAACTTGTGAAAAGCGATAATATTCATATCTTTTTTCTTCCTTTCCTGAAATGTGGAGAATTTAGTAACAAATAAAACCAATATGATATTTAGTCAATGTCTACAATCTAGGCCTCATATATAATAGAAAAGGAAATATATTATGTTTATGCCTGTCTGAGACTTAGCTATGCCATTCGTAATGTGGAAGCTTTGGATTTAAGAGTTCTGTCAATTTCTAAATGTGGTGAAAATTATTAATCATTTATTAGATGCAGGCACTGTATGAAGCACTGTATATATAAATGTTAATCTTTACAACTCCCCTGGGAAGGTGCTAATTTTTTACTCACATTTTACAGCTCAGGAAACTAGGACTTAGAAGGTTAGAGTAGCTTGCTCAAAATACACAGCCAGGAGAGCATGAACTTTAGCCTCTGATCTCAGCCAGTACTTTACCCTTCCTCTTGAGAGCCTATCCTCTGCCTTATGGAATGCATCTCATCTATTCTCAGACAGCTATCTACCACTCTTCATTTTTTTAAAGTTTTTGCTACCAACACTACTATCACCAGCCAGTGGTGGAGGACTTCTGAGTTACTGCCTCTATAATTAATCTAGACCAGGGCTTCTCAGCCTCAGCACTACTGACATTTTTGTCCAGATAGTGCTCTTCATGAGCAGCTGCCATATGCATCGTAGGATGCTTAGAATCATCTGTGGCCTGTCCATCATTCAACTCACTGGATGTCAGTGAGTAACTGGATGTCAGTGAGGGTTGTTGGAGAATAACAACCCTCCAGTTGTGAGAACTAAAAATGTCTCTGGAAATGTCTTCTGGGAGAAAAGTTACTCCAGGTTGAAAACTGCTAAGCTAGACCTTGACTGTGGATCGATATGTCTTGCATGTGTGTGTGTGTGTGTGTGTGTGTGTGTGTGATGTGAAGCACTTTGAACACTTAGTAATGCTGACAGGGGCATGCCGACCAGTGGATTTATAGTTGTAGGAACCTCCTGTTTCATATTGTTAAAATGACGATTGCCTCATTTGGAACTCGTGCAATAGGGTATGAGCTGGATACACTGTCAGATCTCTAGGCTTCTTTGTGTCTTCTGCAGATTAGCCTATGAGTAATCTGTGTAGGTTGGAGAAGACTCTTGAGAGTCCCTTGGACTGCAAGGAGATCCAACCAGTCCATTCTGAAGGAGATCAGCCCTGGGATTTCTTTGGAAGGAATGATGCTAAAGCTGAAACTCCAGTACTTTGGCCACCTCATGCGAAGAGTGGACTCATTGGAAAAGACTCTGATGCTGGGAGGGATTGGGGGCAGGAGGAGAAGGGGACGACCGAGGATGAGATGGCTGGATGGCATCACGGACTCGATGGACGTGAGTCTGAGTGAACTCCGGGAGTTGGTGATAGACAGGGAGGCCTGGCGTGCTGTGATTCATGGGGTCGCAAAGAGTTGGACACGAGTGAGCGACTGAACTGAACTGAACTGAACTGAGCCTGTGTAGGTAAGTGGTAAGGGTACAGGCTGGAGTGAGGTGACCTGGCTCCTATGCATAGCACCTCTACTACTCCACAAAGCTTATTTGCTCTTTGGGCCTCGGTTTTATTATCTTTCAAAGTATGTAATTAGGTCAGATGATCGCCAAGGTCTCTTCTTGATTTAATAACAATTTTCTATCCAGATACTCAGTTACTCATATGGCAAACTAGTTCTTTTGGAACATATATGGTTTGTGACAATAAGACTACTTATTTATTCAATTCTAATGCAGAAATAAATGCCACCCTCCTCCTAGTTCATTCCTAGACTTTTAGATATTCTTTTCACATATAAATCTCAGCTATTACTAGTCAGAGCCTGCTTGTCAGTCCTGGTGATGTCTGCCTTAAAGAAATTAGGACAGTTTTACAGTTGGGCCACAGTTGGTCTAATGAAATGAAATCCTTCCTCAAATCAGGTTTCTGTTTGTACTTCACAAATTGCATCCTGAAAGACCTCCACTTTGTAAAAAAACAAAACAAAACAAAAAAAACAACAAAACTCCAGTATATTGCCCTCCCCTTGCATTATACGGGTGGGTATGTTCTGCTTTGTCTTACTTCCTCCAGAACAAAGATTTAAAGAAGAGGGCAGAAAGAGCAGGCTCCTACTACAGGGATTCTGTCCTCCCGCCCCAGAGTTCCACTGGCTGGGGATTCCATTTAAAAAAAAACAACAACAACTTGTTTTGAGGCAGAAAAATACATTGTAACAACAGCATAATTATGTGAAGGGTGACTCCCAGAACCAGGCAGTGGGGAGGGCTGATCAGTAGCCCAGGTTTCTGCTGAGCACAGGTTTCTGGTGGCAGCACTGGGGGGCATCAAATTTAAAGATGCAGAGCTGTGCTCATGTGTGATTGAGGAAGAAAGACCATCACAGAGAATGAGGTTGGACAGACTAGGACACTTGTTACCAAAGAGCTTCTCAGTTCAGTTCAGTTCAGTCGCTCAGTCATGTCCGACTCTTTGTGACCCTATTTATCGCAGCACGCCAGGCCTCCCTGTCCATCACCAACTCCCGGAGGTCACTCAAACTCACGTCCATCGAGTCAGTGATGTCATCCAGCCATCTCATCCTCTGTCGTCCCCTTCTCCTCCTGCCCCTACTATTTCCACTGTTTCCCCATCTATTTCCCATGGAGTGATGGGACCAGATGCCATGATCTTAGTTTTCTGAATGTTGAGCTTTAAGCCAACTTTTTCGCTCTCCTCTTTCACTTTCATCAAGAGGCTTTTTAGTTCCTCTTCACTTTCTGCCATTAGGGGGGTGTCATCTGCATATCTGAGGTACTTGATATTTCTCCCCGCAATCTAGATTCCAGCTTGTGCTTCTTCCAGCCCAGCATTTTTCATGATGTACTCTGCATATAAGTTAAATAAGCAGGGTGACAAGCCTTGACGTACTCCTTTTCCTATTTGGAACCAATCTGTTGTTCCATGTCCAGTTCAAATTGTTGTTTCCTGACCTGCATATCAATTTCTCAAGAGGCAGATCAGGTGGTCTAGTATTCCCATCTCTTTCAGAATTTTCCACAGTTTATTGTGACCACAGAGTCAAAGGCTTTGGCATAGTCAATAAAGCAGAAATAGATGTTTTTCTGGAACTCTCTTGCTTTTTCCATGATCCAGCAGATGTTGGCAATTTGATCTCTGGTTCTTCTACCTTTTCTAAAACCAGCTTGAACATCTGGAAGTTCACGGTTCACGTATTGCTGAAGCCTGGCTTGGAGAATTTTGAGCATTACTTTACTAGCGTGTGAGATGAGTGCAATTCTAGGGGCTCCTAAAGAGCATCTCAAATGTAGAATGCCCCAAGCACAGCTGACCAGGCACCTCCTCTGTGCTACTCCCTCTGTGCGCCTTCACCTAGTAAGTGACATCACTGTTTGCCCCTGGCCCAAGCCAGAAAGCTGCATGAATTCCTTGATTTTATTTGCCTTTTCTTTCCCTACACAGAGTATCAATTTTTCCTGCTTGTCTCTCTCACTATGGCTCACTTCTATCCTTCCTCCCTGTTGATACTTAGTCCAGGCCGCCACTGCCCCCTGCCTGCGCTGCTTCTATCATCTCCTAACAAGTGTCTTAGCCAAGTGTCTTCCCCTCTGCAATCCTGACTCTAGGCTTAAATCACAGTGATTTTCCCTGAACTCCAAGATGAGCATGATATGCTCGTACCTAAAATACTGGGGTGGCTTCCTGTTGCCCTCAGGCCTCCCATCATGGTTTTCAAAGTTCATCTCAACCTGTCCTTGCTTCTGCTTTTGATGTTACCTCTCACTACTTCCTACCTGGTACTCTGTGCTCCAGCCATACAGAAATAATCCATGACATTGCGTTTCCTCTTATCTCTAGGCCTTTTCCCATACTGTCCTTCCTGCTTCAAACCCTATAGATGAACACTTAGAAGCTCATGGCCAGGAAGGTAGGAATGTTTAGTCACTGGAAAAAACTGCTATTTGAAAAAGCATTTCTTAAACAGACCATTTATCTGTTGGAAATTTCTGGTTGAGAGCACAGAACACCTGTGGTTTAATTTCCAAAACTTGTACCTCAAGCCCTTTTCTGAGTTTTACCCTTTTCTCTCTCTGATCTAGGCATATAAATATAAAGGATACCTTTGTGAAGGTGGGGTTTTAGTTTTTCTGGTAAATAATTAGGCTAAGGAAAGATTCTGAAGTAGAAAGACCTGATCTCAATTTTCAAAGTTTATACATGTGTGCAAATGTGAAATGTGTGAGAATTAAAGATGGAGATAACGTTAGGGAAAGAAGAACAAAGCTTTGTGATGTGGAAGACAAAAGGTGTAAGGGTTAAAGTGCAGGTACAAAAAAATTCCTTGGAAATGACCCCTTAAAAAGAGCAACTATTTAGGAGATAATATGAAATCATCTGTGAAACTTTTGAAAATTATAAAGCACTATAGAATTTAAAGGATCTTTCCTTCATTAAGAAAACAGAGATTAAGCCACATACTACTAGAACTGGAAGAAACCATCATTTTACTGATGAAGAAATTGAAGTCCAGAGAGGTTAAATATTCTAGGCACCATCACACAGCAAGTTAGTGGTGAACTGAAGTACCATTGTGGCCAGCAGAAAAGGGATTTATCAGGACATTTTAAATCCTATCGAATTTTTTGTTTGTTTGCTTTTGTAGTGGATCGACAATTTCTATTCTGTAAATTAATATGGTATGCCAGAGAATGCTAGGAATATGTAATATAGAAATAGAGAGTTCTTATCATAGGAATCAGTAGCAGCACAGAAGTGTCAAGACTGAGTTCCAGGAAACTTCTGCTGCTGAAAGACTGTCAGCTGTGCTTTACTGGAGAGAGGCTATGCCTCCCTGTCAGGCTGATTTGGTGATAAATGTCAATAGGAGATGTGGAAGGAAATTAAAGTTCAGTTCTGAGATGGATGGTTAAGGCAGCCAGGGTAAAAAGTAGAGGAAATTACTGCAACCTGACCATCAGTTTCTTTTCTGGAGATAATTTTGGTGTCAGATAAGACTCTGGCATAAAGGACTCAGTCTTTTTTATTGGAATTGAAAAAGAAATCATGTTTTAATAAGCTTGAGGTCCCATTCAGAAGGCAGATGGTGGAGTGAGAAATAACAACTAGTGTTGGACTGCCTCAGCACACCGCTGGCAAGCAGATTTAGAACCATACCCTAGAACATGCTTCCTGGACTAGTAAATGAGATCTGCTCTCATTGATTGGGATATCCTGCAAAAACCTCCAAATATTCAGCCTCCCCATCATGCTATTCCAGAGAGATTAATGCCAAGGCCACATAGAGCCATAGTGGCCGAAACTTCCTGGACAAATAATAAATTTCTGGTGCCGACCCAGGAGAGTACATGAAACAAGTGCCTTTGGACTCGCCCTTCTCACTAACCTGCCTTTTTCATTGGCTGTGGTTCTAATTTGTGCCAGTTCATCATCATCTGAGTTTGCTTCACACCCCTGTCTTCATATCCTTGTTCTGTCCCCTTCAGGGATATTTTCAGTATCCTTTGTGCTGAGGAGGCTGGCTGGTTATCATCTGCTTTAACCCACCAACCAATGTGCTTGTCACGGTTGTGTAGGTGAGAACATGCCCTGGTTCATGAAGCACTGGCATGGAGATGCCCACCGGGGATGGATGATGGCCATCTGCTCGAGAGGGCACTGCTGTCCCTGTCTCATCCACCTACCCTCAAGCTCAAGCCCAAGGAGGCGTCTCCTCTAACCCTGCCCACCCACTCAACTTAACTCAACAGCCCAGCATCTACAAACAATGAGCAGGAGCCCACAGCTGACTCCTGCATCCAGCGCAAAAGCTGTGGGCACACTGGTCACAAGAGAGAATGGTTAAGTGGTCATGCCCTCTGCAGGGCCTGAGAGGAGGGTGACGGCAGAGATGCTTTCCAGATGACTAGGATGCCCAAGAAGGGTGGGGCTTTTTGTAGAAACCATGGGTTCATTATTTCTTACTGGTTCTCACTTTGTTACTTGTATCTGTTCTTGGCAAGAACATTGCAGAGTCTGAGTGGTGGACTCCATTCTCAAGTCAGACTTGCTTCCACTGCATCTCATTTTGGTTCTAGAAGCCCCTGCTGAAGACCTGAGGGGAGGCCTAACCTCCTGGACCTTGACCTTGGAGTTGACACTCCAGGCACCTGCTTCCTGACCATGCCTCAACCCCCAGACTCAAGATGTTCTGGGGAGGTGGAGGCCAAGCCTTCCAAGGGTTTCTGACTGAACAGGAATTAACTCCCTCTGTCCCCTGGTGTTGGTTTGCTAATTGCTACCTCCTCTCACCTCCATCTTGTGCAGGGAGGGTAAGGAGAGATCAAAGAAAAGGAAGATGGCTCCAGATTGGTAGGTGGCAGTCCTAATAAGCAAGGGAACTTACATAAGCTTGTTATGGGAGGCTGTGAGACAAGCACATCTCCATACATGCCCACCATAATCTCAAATATTTTGTATAGAGTCCTTACCTGAGTTCAGTCACATAGTCAGCCCAAATGGTCTCAACAACATCTTATGCTCTCAAGTCTGTGTCTTTGACAACAGCTCCCACCATGGGCATGGTGGGCAGAACGTGTATTCTAAGAACAGTGGTGGAGGTGAGGAGCCTCTGATTGCCTGTATTCTGCTTGCATTCATGAAGCAGATGCACAAACTATATTTAATAGACATGAAGGATTTTTTCTATCACAAATAATGCTTTTAATTATTTAGCTTGTCATAGTATTCACATAATGGAAACTGACAAATCCATGAAAGTGAAAGTGTTAGTCACTCAGTCATGCCTGACTCTTTGTGACCCCCTGGACTGTAGCCCACCAGCCTCCTCTGTCATGGGATTCTCCAGGCAAGAATACTGGAGTGGGTTGTCATTTCCTTCTCCAGGGGATCACTGCAGACTCTTTACCAACTTAGCCACCAGGGAAGACAAATCTATGGTTTCCTCTAAAAATACACATAAAAGGAATATCTCCAAAGGCTTTGGTTGCTCTTTTTCTCTTCCTTTAACTATTTGTATTGCAATAAAAATAACAATAAAAATGGTTACACCTGGCTCACTGACCAACCAGAAGCTGCTTCCTCCTATTGTTGGTATCTATTCACTCTGGCATAGGTGAGGCCCAGTGGCTAGGCATACAGATTTATTGAGGGAAATAAATGTGAAGGATAGAGAGTAGAGGGAACAGGAGGAAGCATCAAAGAGCTTCAGACCACAACATAGGTCTGACACTTGTGAAAGAAGAGAGGTAAGGAAGAGAACCAGGTAGGTTGGACTTTAGTCCACTCTAGCTCTGAGAAACCTGTGGCCAAACTTGAGTTCCCAGAACAGAGATTGCCTGTTAGCAGAGTCTTGTGTTGGTGAGAAATAATCTGGCACCTTGTTCTGTTCAGTTATCGGCTAGTGAGGAGCCTGTTAGGAATAGGAATTTAGCATGTATGTTACAGTACATTCAAAGATGTGGCTACTGGAGGCTGTCAGTCACCCATACTCTTCCTGGAAGGCTTTCTGGAAGGGAGGTCTGAGTGGTGCATCCCCATGGCCACTGATATTGTAGAAGACTTTTAAAAACGTCTATTGTGCATGCTCTAGGAAATACTCTCAGTTAAAATCAAAGTCTATAAAACTCTTGCTAAGTCATGCAGTGTGAAGAGAGAAGCAAAATTTTTTTTAAAGAGTGAATTATAGAAAATTTTATATTATAGATTAACATCATTGAGAATTTCATCAGGAAAGAGGAGTGTGCTCTCAATTATAGACTGCTGTCGATATAAAACATGTTTTTAATCCAGTAGAACTGATGGGGACTCACTCAGTATATCAGTATCTTTCCTCTCTTGCTTGGCTCTTGTTACTAAAAACATTCATTTCTGGATGCCTGGCTAGGCCGTGACTGCAGTCTATGAAAAATGTGGTAATTTCCCTGGTGTCAACACCTACCATTATCTAACTAAAAATACGACAGAAAGTGGGAATATCAATTTTTGTGTATGCTGGCAAATTAATAATTTTTTTATATACATGGGCAGTAATGGGCCTTTTTTCCCAACTATTCTGATTTGTGAGAGAGTGAAAGGAGATGGCTAAGTGGTAGAGAATCTAACAGCCAGTGCAGGAGCTGTGGGTTCAATCCCTGGGTAGGGAAGATCCCCTGGAGGAGGAAATGGCAACCCAGTCCAGTATTCTTGCCTGGAGAATCCCATGAACAAAGGAGCCTGGTAGGCTACAGTCCAGGGAGTCACAAACAGTTAGATACCATTGAGCCATTGAGCATTAACACACGCACAAAAGAAGATAAACTCTTTTCAAACGATTGGGCTAAGACATCCATTTAAATTTCAAGCTTATGAAATTTGTCTTTTTGTTTCCTATTAGGAAATTATCTCAGGTCTCTTTTGCAGCTGACTTTAGAATTCTGCTTGCAATGAAAGGTGCTCTCTTGCAGTATTTCTGCCTCTTCCAATATCAGGGCATAACTTCAGGGGAGAAAGACAGCACCTAGGAGGGGTTTCAGTAAATCTGGAATAGAGTTAACTCAAGTTTACCCATATTTCCTTATTATCATGAGTAAGTTAGTGCAGGGGAGAAGAGAAATACAATGTATACCACTGATTTTTTAGTTTATTACTTTTTAAAATATTTGATAGTACTCTAATAGGGAAAAATATTTTTACCTTGCAAGGGTTCTTATATTAGGTTGTGTATTATTTTAGAAAATTAAGTTGAAAATTCTATTTATGTATAGTGATTAAATTAGAGTTGTTACAAAAATAAGAACCAGATTGCTCATAAATGGGAGTTCAGCATCCTTTGGAAGCATTCATTTTATATATGGAACATTTATATATGGAAAAACTAACTATAAAATTAACTATTGATTATGATAAGACAAAATCACTTTTCTTCCTTCATTAATAATATGGGAATTTGCTGCTGTGTTCTTTAGTGTACCTAGAAGTTACATTGATTTGAGCTAAAGTGAAAATCGTTCAGTTGTGTCTGACTCTTTGCAACCCCATGGACTAAACAGTCCATGAGAATACTGGAGTGGGTAGCGTTTCCCTTCTCCAGGGGAAAAACCTTTCCTTTCCAACCCAGGGGTCGAACCTAGGTCTCCTGCATTGCAGACAGATTCTTTACCAGCTGAGCCACCAGTGAAGCCTAAGAATACTGGAGTGGGTAGCCTTTCCCTTCTCCAGTGGATCTTCTAGACCCAGGAATTGAACCAGGGTTTCTTGCATTGCAGGTGTATTCTTTACCAACTGAGCTCTCAGGGAACTCCAACTTGAGCTATATTGTACCTAATTTCTCTTTATAGAAGAAGAGTAAGACATAAATGAAATAAATCATAAAATTTGTACTGATAAACATCAATTGCTAGCTTTGGATATGTGTCAGTTAATGACTTCTTTTCTGTCACTTTCCCTCCATGTTTCACAAATCCTGTTATTTTGATTTTTGTTTTCTTATCAGGTAGCAAGTACTTCAAGATATGGAAAGAATTGCCTCAGTGTTGAAGAGTTTCCCATCACAGGGACACTTAAGGGTAGGAATTCTGTAGAGGATCCTAGCAAATGATGGGTGGTTTGATTAGGTGAAACTTGGGCCTCTTCATCTCTGGTTGCCTATCCTTATATAAAACTTACTTATGGTCATCAGAATATGCCTCACTTACCATTCAGCCTTCTCCAGTAAACTGTTCTTCCATTTTTCAAAATCTTTCTTTCAATTAAGCTTGAAGAGCATTTGTTAAATACCTGTAACATGCAAGACTATATAATAGCTACATTGGGAGAATCAAACTAGCTGTAATGTAAATGTAACATAAAACTTTGCATATTTTTAAGTTTCCACTTTTCAACAGTTAAAACTAAAACCACAAAAAAATAAGCACTATTTACCAAAAAAAAAAAAAAAAATATCCTAAAGGAAATCAGTCCTGAATATTCATTGGAAGGACTGATGCTGAAGCTGAAGCTCCAATACTTTGGCCACCTGATGTGAAGAACTGACTTATTGGGAAAGACCCTGATGCTGGGAAAGATTGAAGGAAGGAGGAGAAGGGGATGGCAGAGGATGAGATGGCTAGATGGCATTACCGACTCAATGGACATGGGTTTGAGTAAACTGAGGGGGTTGGCAATGGACAGGGAGGCCTGCCGTGCTGCAGTCCATGGGGTCACAAAGAGTCGGACACAACTGAGTGACTGAACTGGACTGACTGAAAATTCATGAATTTGGTAATTTCAATCATTCCAACAGGTCTCTCACAATACTGTATATTATAACAAAACTTATGATATATATATATTTCATGCATAGTTTTGTTTATAAGAATAATTAATAATTTTAAATAATGTACTAAATAGCCAAACCAATTAAAATGACTGCCACTTTATGTAGAAAAATAAGTTTTTATATTAAGCACAAATATTAATTTACATTGTAAGAATGACTCTTTAAAGGAAGAGTTTCAAGTTATAGGAAATCAATACACACTCATCCCCGTCTCCTACATTTTCTATGCTGCTCTCTCTCTTTAGACCTTAAGTCATGTCCGACTCTTTGCAACCCCATGGACTGTAGGCCCCCAGGTTCCTCTGACCGTGGGATTTCCCAGGCAAGAATACTAGAGTGGATTTCCATTTCCTCCATCAGGGCATCTTCCTAACCCCGGAATCAAACCCAAGTCTCCTGCTTAGCGGGCAGATTGTTTGCCACTGTGCCACCTAGGAAGCTCCTATTTTCTATATGGTACAGAAAATACTTCTGAAGAATAATGACTATGAATCACTGAAAAAGACTCAATTACACTGAGGAATTAAATAGTATTTACTACCAAAGGCAGGAAATTTGCCTAAAACAAAACGGAAAGTTATTCTAAAACAATAGGTAAAGTAAAAGGGTTTCATGTCTAAAACTTAGTTTTTACTAAAAGTTAAATTTGTTGAAACACTTGATCCCCTCATTCTTCTGAAAAATTGTGGTTGCAGTAAATTCTTCATTTCATTTACGTTTATCCACAGGTGCATCTGCATGTAGTGCTGGCAACACTAGGAAATAAAAAGAGTAAAGAAATGCTGGGACTTACAAACATGGATGTGTAATTTTTTCACATTCTTAACCAATAAAAGAGAAAATAAGAAAGCCTTTGAACAAAAATACTGAAATGGCCTTAGGCAATAATTAAATCAAAGGCGTGGCTGCCACAACCACTGTTTAAACCCTTGAATGGATTGAGGTGTTTTAGAACAAAGACTCAGGTAAGGTTGCGGGACCCAGAGAGTTCTTTCAATAAGACAAAATTGTTCTGGTAAAAGACATGAAAAGTATGTCTCTCGCTGGAAAGCCTAATTGATCCTTGTTTCCAGCAATGATTTAGAGAGAGAAGAAAGGACCCAGGCATGGAAAAGAGAAAATAAAACTGTCATATTAAGAATATATAAAAGAACTGTAAGTGTGGCTGAGACATTCCAGCCAATTCAGAGGGAAAGGTTGAAGTCTAAGTTCATGGAACAGAATTGAGTCAGTCACTGTGACAGAGAATTTGAGGGCAAGAGGAGAAGGGGGCATGGGGGATGAGATGGTTGGATGGCATCACATCAATGGACATGAATTTGAGCAAACTCTGGGAGATAGTGAAGGACAGGGAAGCCTGTCCTTTGTGACAGGACAATTTGCGACCCCATGAACCGCAGCACGCCAGACCTCCCTGCCCATCACCAACTCCCAGAGTCCACCCAAACCCATGTGCATTGAGTTGGTGATACCATCTAACCATCTCATCCTCTGTCATCCCCTTCTCCTCCTGCCCCCAATCCCTCCCAGCATCAGGGTCTTTTCCAAGGAGTCCCGTCTTCGCATCAGGTGGCCACAGTATTGGAGTTTCAGCTTCAACATCAGTTCTTCCAATGAACACCCAGGACTGATCTCCTTTAGGATGGACTGGTTGGATCTCCTTGCAGTCCAAGGGACTCTCAAGAGTCTTCTCCAACACCACAGTTCAAAAGCATCAATTCTTCTGCTCTCAACTTTCTTTATAGTCCAACTCTCACATCCATGCATGACTACTGGAAAAACCATAGCCTTGTCTAGATGGACCTTTGCTGACAAAGTAATGTCTCTGCTTTTGAATATGCTATCTAGGTTGGTTATAACTTTCCTTCCAAGGAGTAAGCGTCTTCTAATTTCATGGCTGCAATTACCATCTGCAGTGATTTTGGAGCCCAGAAAAATAAAGTCTGGCAATGTTTCTACTGTTTCCCCATCTATTTGCCATGAAGTGATGGGACTGGATGCCATACGTGCTATTAACGTGGTAAGTTATGATTGCCTGCCTCTTTTATATGCACTCTTGTAGCTTTTAAGACAGAACTTGGAAAACAGTAGTTATTCAGAACATTTCTGTTGAATGAAAGAATGAATGACAGGCAGTATAGCATTGCACTTTCCTTAAAAGGCTGACACTGTTTCCATTTTATACCTAAAAAAATGACATTGCCATTTCATCTGGTTCTATTTTAGAAGCAACTTTGTTGGAAGAGGTCATGGAGAGGACATGATTGCTGGTTGAAGTGAGAGCTGGACACAGGCAATCAGAGGCTCCTCATTCCCTCCCTTCTCCTTGGAAAGTATGTTTATCTCACCATTCCCCATTCCCGTAGTAGAACCTATTTCAGGGACACAGGCTTGAGAGAGTCTTGATGGTTTCTTGCTGAGACCATCTGGACTGAATATGTGACTGAACCTTCTGTGTAAACTTTCAAGATTCTGGTGGGTGGCTGCAGAAATCTACGCCTCGTTTGACTGCCCAAGCCCAACCTTGTATGTAAGTTCCCTTGCTTAATAAACCAGCTACCTGCCACTCTGGAGTGACCTACTTCTTTCTTTGGTATCTCTTTACTCTGTGTGCATGGAGGCCAGTTTCAGACTTCACCCCAGGAACTCCTGTGATTTTAAACCAACAACAAAAAAGACATAACAACATGAAGAAGAGGACATGGAGCAGAAGAAAGGGAAGGGAAGGGAAGAAAGAACCCCTGAAACTCCATCAAGATATGATATCAACTTGCTTCTTTTCTACATTAAAAATAAATTAGCTGGCATTAGTTATTAACAGCTGAATATTTTCTTCTGAAGAATTGAAATAGGTTCCTTTATGAATGTGTATTTTCTTTATTAGCCTTGAGGCTTTCCTTTTAGCTGTTATATATTCAGTTTTGGACAAATGAAAATCAGTGACTCATTTTGCACCTGGCTGGGGACAGGATGGCTAGCCCATCTGGGCAGGGTAGTAGGAGTTGCAGTATGAATGAATTCTCTGAAGAATCACAGTATAGTGGAATGAACGTCTTTTACTAACATCATGTTCTGATTGTACTCATCAGCTTTCAGCTGATGTGTCACTAATGGGTTTGGTGAGTAATCTACTTCCTATGGTAAAAATGCTTTAAGAATACATGGCTCCTACTAGCAATTTATTTCTATAAGACCTCTTTTTAAATACCCAAGTGCCATGGAAGGGCAAGTAGAGGGTTTGGAAACAGTTCTAAGCTTATTAAATATTATAAATTTAAAGCATTGTGTCATTTAAAAATGAATTACTTATAAATAATTTGAAAGTTTAATAACCAAGATATAGTAAGAAAATATTAAGTCCAAAGCATTGAGGGAAAAGAAGTATTCACCCCAATAATTCCTTGACATTTTGTGATTGCAACACATTTTTGATTGTCTAAATTATAAATACTCCCCCCTCATTTTCTTAAAAATGGTTTAATCTGCAGGTTAATTCTTAACCTAAAATGGGTAAAAATTAGCTTCATTTCAATAATTTAGTAAACTTGTTGTTTCTCAGACTAAGAAATTAAGTGGAAGAGTGTCAAATTAGGTGTTGATACCATATTTTGGATAATCTCTTAGATTCATATGTGAGAAAAACAAGTAACAAGTAAACTCTCTAATCTCTAAGAGAGCACTCCCCAATCTCTGACACCAGGGACCGGCTTTATGGAGGACAATTTTTCCACATACTGGGGTGGAGCGGGGGTTTTGGGATGACTCAAGCACATTACATTTATTATGTACATCGTTTCTATTATTATTAAAGCTCCATCTCAGATCATTAGGCATTAGACCCCAGAGGTTGGGGACACTTGCTCTCAGAGGACTCTAGCTTGCCTAGGGTCTTCATTCTGACAACTATAGGAAAATGCCATAGACTGGTGGCTTAAAGACAATCAACATTTATTTCTCACAGTTCTGGGGGCCGGGAAGTCCAAGACCAAGGTACCAACAGACAAAACATATGATAAAGCCCTGCTTTCTGATTCATAGATAGTGCCTTCCTACTGGGTCCTCACTGAGGGGAAGGGACGAGGGGGCTTTCTGGGGTCTCTTCTATAAGGCACTGATCTCAGTTGTGAAGGCTCTGCCCCATGACCTAATCAATTCCCAAAGACCCCAGCTCCCAATATCGTTAGCCTGGAAACAGGATTTTAGCAAAATGAATTTGGAGAGAGAGAGACAGTGGGCACACCTATTCAGACCACAGAAGACTATTCACTGTCTTCTACCACATTCTTCAAAGAAGTCATGTCTTATGCAATAAAGTGTTCTGAGAGTGAGAGTGATGTCACTCAGTCGTATCTGACTCTTTCAACCCCATGGACTGTAGCCCACCAGGCTTCTCCCTCCATGGGATTCTCCAGGCAAGAGTACTGGAGTGGGTTGCCATTACCTTCTCTAGGGGATCTTCCTGACCCAGGGATCAAATCCAGGTCTCCTGCATTCCAGGCAGACGCTTTAACCTCTGAGCCACCAGTGTTCTGAGGTTTTGTTAATGCAAAATCAGGGGAAAAGCTGTGAGGGAGAAGAACGGTGAGGGAAGAACTTGCAAAATTAGCTTGAGGGACAGCAGGAGAGTAAGATGAGGGGAAGCTGAGGTGTTTATAGGAACTTGGTGGGCAAAAAAGGGAGAAGGAGTTTAAAAAATGTGTGCCCAATCACTGTATATCTACAATATTTTTGAGAAATTGCAAGTAAAGTTTTGCATTCCTTTAAAATTATTCTCTGCTTGCTGGAATTTTCTCTCTTTGATTAACATGCTGCTCACTATCTTTGCATCCTGTAGATGAATGTCATGAGCATTACAGGTACATAAACTTCATGACCATTATACAGTTATATGCATAAGGCTACCACCTCTTCTTGTATCATCTCCATCATCAATGTTGGATAAATATATCAATCACATTACATATTCATAGTCCTTTCATGCATATTACAGAGGTGTTACAGCTATATTTATATTTGTTTTCTGTCCATAGTCAAATGTTTCTGATATAATTTGCAAAAAAGTATGGTGAAAAGCTTTCATCTGTGAGAAAACTACACAAACTGTAAAATATATTTGACATAGTAAACTTTATGTAATAGATTTCAAATTAAGTAAGTGATATTCTTGTGTCAAATATCATGATTTTTTTTTTCTAAGTGGAAATGCAAGTTTACAGAGTCCAGACTATCAATTTGATATTGTTTTAAGCATCAATTAAAGAAAATACTTAGCATATTAAAAAAGCAAAGACATTACTTTGCTGACAAGGGCCTGTCTAGTCAAAGCTGTGGTTATTCCAGTAGTCACATATGGATGTGAGAGTTGGACTATAAAGAAAGCTGAGCAGCAAAGAATTGATGCTTTTGAACTGTGGTGTTGGAGAAGACTTTTGAGAGTCCCTTGGACAGCAATGAGATCAAATCAGTCAATCTTAAAGCAAATCAGTTCGGAATATTCATTGGAAGGACTGATGCTGAAGCTGATACTCCAATACTTTGGACACCTGATGCGAAGAACTGACTCCTTGGAAAAGACCCTGATGCTGGGAAAGATTGAGGGCAGGAGGAGAAGGGTATGACAGAGGATGAGATGGTCGGATGGCATCACTAACTTGATGGACATGAGTGTGAGCAAGTTCCAGGAGTTGGTGATGGACTGGGAAGCCTTGTGTGCTACAACAGTCCTGGAGG
Organism: Cephalophus harveyi; assembly: GCA_006410635.1. NCBI lineage: Eukaryota > Metazoa > Chordata > Mammalia > Artiodactyla > Bovidae > Cephalophus > Cephalophus harveyi. The sequence continues at coordinate 884,966 of SJYT01053331.1, forward strand.
TCACAAAGAATCAGACACGCCTGAGTGACTGAACTGAAGTATGAGAAAATACTGCTAATATACACCCAGAAACTGAGATTTTGTCACTGTTTGAATTCAAATGGTTTTAGGAATATAGTGAATGGATCACTGATCTCTCTTATTAAGATTCCCCCTCTCACCTTCTTAGTTTACCTCTTAGAAAACTTCCTTTTATGTTGAGGCCAATTAGACTCAAAAACAACAATAAACAATGATCATTGGTCCAAGAACTATTATCATTGATTTGATGGATATCAACAATAACTCCTCCTCCTCCTCCTCCTAAGTCGCTTCAGTCATGTCCGACTCTGTGTGACCCCATAGACGGCAGCCCACCAGGCTCCCCGTCCCTGGGATTCTCCAGGCAAGAACACTGGAATGGGTTGCCATTTCCTTCTCCAATCAACAATAACTGTTGAGATCAGAAAGGAACTTGGAACTTGGCATGCAGAGAAAATATGAGTTCAATCATGGTTGACCTTGTGGTTTCCAAGCACCACTGGCATCCCATTAGTGTGGAATCAGTGTTCAATCTTGTCAATATAATCACTGTGAAGTTGAAAAGTTCAATCACTTGCAGAAGAAAATAAAACCCTTGCCAACTACCATATTTGCATGATATAGAATGAAGGTAAGTGACACTAATCATTGAATTTATGGCTAGTTTCTTTCTAGTTGTAAATTAAAAATACATTCTTTTAGCATAATCAGTATTGGTCAGACACTCAAAAGAATTGATTTGTCCAATTAACTTAAAAAAACTTATGTTCCCATTGAAGAAATGAAAATATTTCAAATGCTTTTCTAATTCTGGTATCATGTGGATCTCAGTGATGTGTCAGAGTTAGGTAATACATCAGATGTGTTAATGTTAGGTAAATGACTTTTGATTTAGATATGTTTTCTGAATGAAAAATTAAAACTCAGTAGCTCAAAGGACTTCAAGATCTTTTTTCAAGTGAAAGAAGAGTCCTGGGGTGTATCTCAGGGTAATTTATGGGGACAGTAGAAAAAAATTTCTGAAGTTATAACTTTCCTAGATGATTCAAGGTATATGAAAAATGCACCTGTCTGAAGGGGTACTGTTCTCCAGCTGTATTATCGCTATTCTACTGGACTGCTCTTATCTAAAGATGATGCTTAGTAAAGTAAAGTCACTCAGTCGTGTCCGACTCTTTGTGACCCCATGGACTGTAGCCTAAGGCTCCTCCCTCCATGGGATTCTCCAGGCAAGAGTACTGGAGTGGGTTGCCATTTCCTTCTCCAGGGGATCTTCCCAACCCAGGGATCGAACCCGGGTCTCCTGCATTCCAGGCAGACGCTTTAACCTCTGAGCCACCAATGCTTGGAGCCCCAAATATTTTTCACTGGCCTAAAATGCTATTGTTACTTATTCTACCTCAAATGCCTGAGATTTCCACTTTTGGGGTCATGAATGGCTAGCAGAGGAGCAGAAGTCCTGCCTTCAGAAGATCTTACTTAAAATTTGCAAATAATTAAAGAGGCTTCCTATGGCTTTTCTCCTTTGCCCCAGTTTGTGTGTGTGTTAGTTGCTCAGTTGTGTCTGACACTTTGTGACCCCATGGACTTTAGCCCACCAGGCTCCTCTGTCCATGGGATTCTCCAGGCAATAATACTAGAGCAGGTTTATTTCCTTGGGAAGGGGGCAGATACAGGTGAAAATTGTGAGGAGGGGAGAAACTGTGGAACCACAAGTTCACCAGCATGCATATGTTAGTACTGTAGTGGTTTATGCCTTTTATGGCCATAGCAATTGGCACTTAAGAGAGTTTGGGAGGCTCTAGGAATAACAAAGGTGTTGACCGTGGTGGAAAAACAGGGTAGCTGACCAGGCAAGGGGAAAGAGAGCCCTGAAAGTTAGGATTGAGCTAGTGAGTTCAGGGCCTTGAATGCCAGACAGTTTAGAATGTCCTGCAGACAAGAACATAGTAGAGGGGGGCAGAAATAAGGCAACGATCAGATTTGTATTTTAGATATATTATTCTGATTAGCCAGACTGGAGGTGGAGGATGGACCAAATGGGCAGGGGATGAGAACAGTTGGCGGGGATAAAAACCATGTGGTGCTGTGGTAAAGAATCCGCCTGCCAGTGCAGGAGATACAGGAGAAATGGGTTCAATCCCTGGGTTGCGAAAATCCCCTGGAGAAGGAAATGGCAACTCACTCCAGTATTCTTGCCTGAAAAATCCCATAGACAGAGAAGCCTAGCAGGCTACAGTCCATGGGGTCACAAAGAGTCAGACATGACTGAGCAACTGAGCACACAGTGCTCAGAACACTCAAAAATATTTACTGAATGAATTGAATGAAATGGCATTGCACCTCTGTTGTAGGCAATTAAATGAGCATTTTATTTTTTTCTTAAAGAACGCTCTCTACTTTAGGCTTAAACAAAAAAAAATAATAAACTAAAAACATAAAAGTGATTTAGATCTTTGTGGTCAAGTGATTCTCAAAAATGTTAGGGAGCATCAGAATTACCTGAGGGGCTTATTAAAACACTAATTGGTGTGCCCTATTCTCAGAATTCCTGATTCAGTGAGTGTGGGGTGGGGCCTGAGAACGTGCATTTTAAATGAGTGTCACGATAATGCCCATGTTGCTTTTCCAGGGCCCACACTTTGAGAACCACTGTCCCAGATCATTGTTTTAAACAATAGATTTTGATATGTCTGTTTCTGGAAGAGGTGATCCATCATATGATCTGTAGTGACTGATGGAGTTACGAAAAAAGAGAAATAGTTGGATATCTTATTTTCCTTTGCCCAATACATTTTTTCTTAATACATTTTAACTTGGCCTAGATCATGAGTTATTTTAAAAGGCATACTCTGGTCCTGTTTTTGTAAGATCACCATTAATTTCTTTTTATCTAAATCCGAAGGCATTGCCTCTGTGATTCTCATGGAGTAAAATCATTTAATCTTTGCCTTGTAATTTACCAGGCAACATTTAAAGTTGTAGATCCAAGTAATTCTTTAAATCTATGTCTGGAACACTTATTCTTGTAACCATTTAAGAACTATAATGTTTGTCTAGTATCAGTTGCTTTTATTAGATGTATCACCATCATAAATCACAAGCCTAGAAATATACCATTCTCATTCACCTCTATGAATCTCAATTATTCACTGTAGAACACTTCAATAAAGTTTTTAAAAAAATATGGTGTCTTCCAGGGAGTTGAGAAAAGAACCAAAATATTATGAGAGTAAAGATAGTGTTGGGGTTTCTCTGGTGGCTCAGTGGTAAAGAATCTGCCTGCCAACGCAGAAAACTCAGGTTCTATGCCAGGGTCAGGAAGTTCCCCTGAAGGAGGGCGTGGCAACCCACTCCAGTATTCTTGCCTGGAGAATCCCACGGACAGAGGAGCCTGGCAGGATATAGTCCATGAGATCATAAAAGAGTTGGACATGACTTAGTGACTAAACAACAGCAACCAAAGATAGTGTTAATACTGGAGCAGATTTTGTCACTGAAAAGCATAAATTGCCTTAATACTGGTTACAGGGGAACTAACATAGAAGAAATAAACCTACATTGAGATAACCATTTTGTTTATTTTACCATTCAGAGAAATTTGAGGATGAGAGAGAGGACATTTACAAGGAAATAATAGTATTGATGTAGAAAGATTTATTTGCTACAGAGGCTCTTGTGACTGGAACTATCAATTAAGCTTGACTCTCAGAACTAGGAGGTCTCTTATGTGGAAAGAATCTGTATTGCTTGGGGATAAAAACCATTTTGTAAACTCCTCCTGTGAATTTTATACATAAAAGTCATGGTCTTTCTGAAAGCATAGAATTTTCATATTTTCCTTCAAAACCTGGATTAGCTTTTCCAACTGTTTTCCTGAGCTCTTGAGGTTTGCTTCCTCACTAGCTGACTGTCTCCCTCATCCTTTCTAGCATTCATATTTTTCTTATTTATATGCTTGCCTCTAACCCACTTGACCTGTGTGGAATCAGAGCAACCCACTTTCTAACCTGGTTTTACCATCCTCATTGAAATATGTTTCCCATTTCCTTGAGGGAGGAATTAGCATCATGGGTAAAATGGCTGAGAGTCTTTTATAAACACATACTCCCTTAAAATTGCTCAGAAAGTTTCAACATTGTGATTCCTGACTTTTCATCCAAGTACTCAAGCAGAGGACAATGCATAGGAAATAGTAAGAATAGCTGATGATCTGTCATTATCCTTCAAATATGCCTTTCCATTGAGGCAGAAAGATTTAGTAAGTGGAAGTCACTCAGCTGTGTCTGATTCTTTGCATGGAGTTCTCTAGGCCAGAATACTGGAGTGAGCAGCCGTTCCCTTCTCCAGGAGTTCTTCCCAACCCAGGGATCAAACACAGGTCTCTGGCATTGAAAGCGGATTCTTTACCAGCTGAGCCACAAGGGGAAGCCCAAGAATACTGGAGTGGATAGTCTATCCCTTCTCCAGTGGATCTTCCTGACCCAGGAATCAAACTGGGGTCTCCTGCATTGCAGGCAGATTCTTCACCAACTGAGCTCTCAGTGAAGCCCAAAAGTGAAAGTCGCTCTTTGCAACCCCATGGACTATACAGTCCACGGAATTCTCCAGGCCAGAATACTGGTGTGGGTAGCCTTTCTCTCTCCAGGGGCATCTTCCCAACCTAGGGGTCGAACCCAGATCTCCCACATTGTAGGTGGATTTTTAACTAGCTTGAGCCACAAGGGAAGCCCTGAAAGATTTATCAATACATTAAATGGAATGCTCACAAAATAAGAGCTTTGGGTTTGGTTAACATAGATGTAAGTTTGTTACACAGAGTTCTTATCTAAGACCCTATCCTCCACATTCTAGGGAAATCTTATCTATTGGAAAATATAGTCTTTTATATAAAAATGTTTTTGTTGTTGAGTCTCTGTCATATTTGACTCTTTGCGACCCCATGGAAAAATATGTTTAGGATACGCTTGCTTTGAGGTAATTAGTCTTTACCCTTTAGGTCAGCAATCTCTTTCTCTATGGATAAAAGCTTTGACCTCTTTTTGTTCCAAAATTTACATATTCATGTGATATAAAGTTATCTGAAATTTTCTGAAGTACATAGACCAGAGGCAAAAAGTCTCTGGTAAGCTCCTGGGATGTCTAAAGAGTGTTTATGCTTCTTTGAAACTGAAGGTTTTAAAATAGAAGGTACCTGTGTTTTATATTGACTTCTATGTATATGTGATTGACTTGTAGCGTAAAAGAAGGGAAATGAAAACATTTGCTTTCTGCCTTGATTTTTTTAAATTAATTATTTTATTTTAATTGGAGGCTAAATATTTTACAATATTGTGGTGGTTTTGCCATACATTGACATGAATCAGCCACAGGTGTACAGGGATTTTTTTAACTTAAAACTATTAATAAATGCTATGGCAACTTGTATTATGTTCTGAAGGAACTGCTTTAGTCTTAAACTATGATTTTTCTTCCTCCTCAAGAGTTCACCAGGGAAACTTAAAATAGAAACAAAGTATATAGATATGTGTATGTTTTCCCACTTCGCAAATTTGTTATAAAACCTAACTCATCTATCACCATGTCACAGAGTCAATAGAATCCTCCCCTGTAGAGTCTTGCCTGGAGGTTTGCTGTGTGATTCTCAGAATAAAGGATTAGTTGAACCCAGAAGAGCTAATGCTATAGATTGCAAGGTGACTTGGGGCCTTTTTTGATCTGTCTCTCTTCTTTCTAAACTGCACATGAACCTCTTCCAATTCAGATCCTGTAGATTCTTCTTAATCCATATTGCTTATAATTTTTAGTGCATCATGCACAGCTGATCACATTCTTCCTTTATTATTCCCTGGAGATTTTCTGCATAATGGTGTTTCTCAGCCTTGGCCATGCATTGGAATCACTGGGGGAGCTTTAAAATCTATTAATTCTTGAAGGGGTCTCACCCCCAGAGATGTTAATTAATTAGTCTGAAGCATGACCTTAGTATTGGAACTTTTTGTTAAGTATTTTAAAAAGTAGTTTTATTGGGGTCTAATTGACATACAATGAATAATACATGCTTAAAGTGTAAAAGTTAATGTTTGATATACATATCCACACATAAAGTTGTCACCAAGAACAAGAGAGTAAAAACCAAAGGTTTGCTCAGAACAAGAGAGTAAAAGGCAAAGGTTTGCTCATGCCTGTTTATCTTTTTCCCTTCCTCCAGGTCTGCTCCCCTCCAATCCCTTTCCAGGCACCACTGATCTTTTTTGTACTACAAGTTGCATTGTTGTTGTTTATTCACTCAATCATGTCTGACTTTTTGTGACCTAATGGACTGTAGCCTGTCAGGCTCCTCTCCAGGCAAGAATACTGGAGTGAATTGCCACGCCCTCCTCCAGGGGATCTTCCCGACCCATGGATCGAACTCACATCTCCTGCATTGGCAGGTGGGTTTTTTTACCACTGGCACCTCCTAGGAAGCCCAAAATGTCCCCTTGATATCTCCAATTTTCTTGAAGAAATTTCGAGTCCTTCCCACTCTATTGTTTTCCTCTATTACTTTGCATTGTTCATTTAAGAAGGCTTTCTTATGTCTCCTTGCTGGTCTTCAGAATTCTGCATTTAGTTGGGTGTATCTTTCCCTTTCTTCCTTGCCTCTATTTCCTTAGCTTCCTTTCCTTCTTTCCTTAGCTATTTGTAAAGCCTCGTCGAACAACCACTTTGCCTTCTTGCATTTCTTTTTCTTTGGGATACTTTTGGTCATTGCCTCCTGTATGATGTTACAAAACTCTGTCCATAGTTCTTCAGGCACTCTGCTACTAGATCTAGTCCCTTAAATCTATTTGTCACCTCCACTGTACAATCACAAGGGATTTGATTTAGGTCAGACCTGAATGGCCTAATGGTTTTCCCTACTTTCTTCAAATTAAGCCTGAATTTTGCAATAAGAGACTTAAGGACCTAATAGAAGCAGAAGAGATTAAGAAGAGGAAACAAGAATACACAGAAGAACTACACAAAAAAAGTCTTAATGACCTGGATAAACATGTCACTCACCTAGAGCCGAATATCCTGGAGTGTGAAGTCAAGTAGGCCTTGGGAAGCATTATTACAAACAAAGTGAGTGGAGGTGATGTAATTTCAGATGAGCTTATGCCAAATCCTAAAAGATGATGATGTTAAAGTATAGTATTCAATATGACAACAAATTTGGAAAACTCAGCAGTGGCCACAGGACTGGAAAAGATCAGTTTTCATTCCAATTCCACAATGCCAAAGAATATTCACACTAACATACAAAATTATACTCATTTCACATGCTAGCAAGGTTGTGCTCAAAATCCTTCAAGCTAGGCTTCAGCAGTATATGAACCAAGAATTTCCAGATGTACAAGCTGGGTTTTAAAGAGGCAGAGGAACCAGAGATCAAAGTATGTACATTTCTTGGATTGTTGGAAAATCAAGGGAGTTCCAGAAAAACATCTACTGCTTTATTGACTACATTAAAGCCCTTGACTGTGTGGATCACAACAATCTGTGGAAAATCCTAAAAGGGAGGAAGTACAAGACCACTTTACCTGTCTCCTGAGAAACCTGTATGCAGGCTAAGAAGCAGCAGTTAGACCTGGACATGGGACAACTAACTGGTTCCAAATTGGGAAAGGAATATGTCAATGTTGTATATTGTCACCCTGCTTATTTAATTTATATGCAGAGTACATCATGTAAAATGCCAGGTTGGATGAAGCACAAGCTGGAATCAATATTGCCGGGAGAAATATCAACAACCTTAGATATGTTGATGATACCATGCTAATGGCAGAAAATAAAGAGCCTCTTGATGAGGGTGAAAGAGTAGAGTGAAAAAACTGGCTTGAAACTCAACATTCTAAAAACTAAGATCAAGGTATCTGGTCCCATCCTTTCATGGCAAATAAGGGGAACAAGGAGAAGCAGTGACAGATTTTTTTCTTGGGTTCCAAAATCACTACAGACAGTGGTTATAGCCATGAAATTAAAAGACACTTGCTTCTGGGAAGAAAAGCTGTGACAAACCTAGACAGCTTATTAAAAACCAGAGACATCACTTTGCCGACAAAGGTCTGTATAGTAAAAGTGATGGTTTTTCTAGTAGTCATGTATAGATGTGAGAGTTGGACCATAAAAAGGCTGAGCACCCAAAAATTGATGCTTTTGAATTGTGGTGCTTGAGAAGATTCTTGAGAGTCCTTTAGACTCCATGGAAACCAAACCAGACAGTCCTAAAGAAAATCAACCCTGAATTTCATTGGAAGGACTGATATTGAAGCTGAAGCTCCGGTACTTTGGCCACCTGATGTGAAGAACCGACTTACTGGAAAAGACCCTGATGCTGGGGAAGATTGATGGCAAAAGGAGAAGGGGCGGCAGAGGGTGAGATGGTATGATGATTAGATAGCATCACAGACTCAATGGTCATGAATTTGAGCAAACTCTGGGAGACAGGGGAGGATAGAGGAGCCTGGTGTGCTGTAGTCCATGGAGTCTCAAAGAGTCAGACACAACTTAGGGAGTGAACAACAACAAATTTATATGACCATGTACTAATTATATTTATTTTAACATTATAGATACTTAAAACCTATTGAAATATATCTCTAACCATCTATGGGGTTGCACAGAGTCAGACACAACCAAAGTGACTTAGCAGCATTAAAACAATAAGTGATCTATGTTTCAGCCAAAAGCTGATTTGGAATCACCTTACTGTATAGTAGGTATTTTGCTACTCTTTGTTTTCTGAGAGCTCTAATGGAGGCTTACCGCCAAACATAGATCTATCTTTAGGACAAAGGTGTGAGAAGTCTCTTTCCCACTATTACTGCAACTAGAGGGATGAAAAGTTTGGGTGGAGGACTATATTTCTCTTTTTACTGAGTGACAGCCTTTTCTATATGAAGGTCAGCCTATACAACCCTTTTAGTAAGGTTTGTTATTAATTGAAGTTTAGGCTTTATGAAAAATTGTGTCATTAAATAAAAATTGTTATTAGTATCTGTCTTGCTTGGCTAGATCTAAGATTTAGAGAAGACTAAATTTTTTCTTACTTCAATAAATCGTCTATTTTTTTTAAAAAAAGGTATCTAACTTTATTTCACTTTCAGTGTACATTTGGGAAAGTATGCTATTGTGTTCTAGCTCTTACTTTCAGCCATCTCAAGATGAATTTAGATTTTCCCCAGTGATGAGTTCATCAGATGTTGGGAAAAAAGGCCCCATTTAGGAAAATAAGTTTTACAAATACAGAAATAATGTTAGTATAATAGAATCTAAACCCAGCTTTGATCGACAATATAGAGAAAGAAATTTGGTTCATTTGAAAAAAAAATTAAAAATAAAAAGCTTTAAAAAAAGAATCCTCTAAGGGTTATATTGGCAAGTGGCCAAACTGTTGCAAGGGAATGACATAGCAGGGATTTAATTTATTCTTTCAGAGGAGTTCAGTCTCATTGGCTTAAACACAGGAACACCAATCAAAAGAACCTCATTTCACATCCATTCCCCTGCTGATAAACTATAATTGGTGACTGATGGCATGTGAAGTATGTTCTTTCTTCCCTGACTCTTTTGCTCCATAACCTGGTCATTTCCTGCCAAGGGTTGCTAAAGGTCTTTTCCTTTACAGAGAAGAAGCACTCTCCTGGCACCTTAAAATGCTTCTCATTTGCAATATGAAATGAATTGCTTTATGATGGAAGTATTTAGAAAGAACAAAGCACTTTTAGATCAACTTTTAAAATAACGGAAAATTGGCCAGGCACCTGGCTGAAGATATTACCATCTATACACAGATTGCTCTAGCCAGAGCATCTTACTTCCTCATTTTTTCCTGCTATACTAATATTCAGTATCCAACAAATCTCAGCCATTAAAACAGAAGCTAAATGCAAATATTACCTGTCCAGTTCTTAGGGAGGAGAAAGTTTCTGCTCTCTTAAATGAATTCACCTGAAAAGTTCATGTTTGGGCTTTTACTTTCATTTGAGGGGTAAAGTAGTCAGTCCTGTTTCTGGAACTAGATAATATAATTTCAGAGAATAGTGGCTTTCTTCCTCTTAAACGAACATCAGATCTAATTTGAAATTATTGTGCTCTGCTTAAGTACCAAAAATAGTGGTTTCTGTTGCTGCTTAATGCTTTTGCCAAAAAGGCTGGGGGGAGGGTGTTCCAGATGGTGAAGATGGAAACTGAGCACACAATTTAAAATCAAGAAGGAATTCAGCATTCTTCCCCTCAGCTCTGGGTGTCACCTTCAGCCTCAGCTTGTTACTTTCTTTAGTTTAAGCATCACTGTGTAGACAGTAAAGTCTCAAACTTCATGCAGAGTCCTAAAGGTCATCCTGTGTTGTTTCTTGGCTTTACAGCCTTTGCAGGCATTTTGTAACCATATAACAAAGTTTACAGAATTCCCATTCGATAATGATGAGTCCTCACAGCTCTCAGCCTTATCTTCATCATTTAGCCCAAGTCAATATTAACACTTTCTCCTGATAGCATATTCAGTATCAGTTACTGTTCTTAGCTGTAAATAACAGAAAGTGACTTTTGTTGAGTCAAGAACTGAGTAAAAGTATTAGGAGGATATCGAGTGATACACGGAGAAGGCAGTGGCACCCCACTCCAGCACTCTTACCTGGAAAATCCCATGGGTGGAGGAGCCTGGTGGGCTGCAGTCCATGGGGGTCGCTAAGAGTCGGACACGACTGAGTGACTTCACTTTCACTTTTCACTTTCATGCATTGGAGAAGGAAATGGCAACCCACTCCAGTTTCTTGCCTGGAGAATCCCAGGGATGGGGGAGCCTGGTGGGCTGCCGTATATGGGGTCGCACAGAGTCGGACATGACTGAAATGACTTAGCAGTAGCAGAGTGATACACAGAATCTCTGGAAGAGCTAGAGATATTCATTTGAAGGTTAGGACTGTCAGGAAAAATGCCCTGTGTCACTTTGCTGGACTGGTTCAGCTACTGGTCCAAGGAGTTTGTCCTAGATGACACTGGATATTGAATATTGCTGTGGATAGCCCTGTTACCACTCCTTGGTAATTTGAACTTCCTGCAACCAGCATAGCTACCTAGTAGATTCAGTTTTATCTTGCTTCTTTGTGTGTGTGTGTGTAGTATGTGTTCAGTTCAGTTCAGTTCAATCTCTCAGTCGTGTCCGACTCTTTGTGATCCCATGAATCGCAGCACGCCAGGCCTCCCTGTCCATCACCAACTCCTGGAGTTCACTCAGATTCACATCCATCGAGTCAGTGATGCTATCCAGCCATCTCATCCTCGGTCGTCCCCTTCTCCTCCTGCCCCCAATCCCTCCCAGCATCACAGTCTTTTCCAATGAGTCAACCCTTCGCATGAGGTGGCCAAAGTACTGGAGTTTCAGCTTTAGCATCATTCCTTCCAAAGAAATCCCAGGGCTGATCTCCTTTAGGATGGACTGGTTGGATCTCCTTGCAGTCCAAGGGACTCTCAAGAGTCTTCTCCAACACCACAGTTCAAAAGCATCAATTCTTCGGTGCTCTGCCTTCTTCACAGTCCAACTCTCACATCCATACATGACTACTGGTATATGTGTGTATAAATATGTGTGCTAGAACAGAGAAGAGAGACAAATTTAGTAATGCAGATATGTTGAATTTTTGCTAAATGCTCAATCATTTTCTTAAATATATTTTATTCTGTATGCTTAGACCTCTGTGATGGCTAATTTTATATGTTAACTTGACTGGGATATGGTGCCCAGTTTTTGAGTCAAATTCGAATCTAGATGCTGCAGTTAGGTATTTTTTAGGAATAGTTAGCATTTAAAATATCAGGGTTTGAAAAAGTTGGTTTGCCCTCTATAATGTGGGTGGGCTTCATCCAATCAGTTCGAAATCCTAAGTATGAAGACTGAGGTTTCCTAAAGAAGGAATTCTGGCTCCAGACTGAAACATAGAAACCCTGCTTGAGTTTCCAGCCTGCATATTTCAGGCTCAAGTTGGCAACATCAACTCTTCCTTGATTTTCCAGCCTGCCAGTCTGCTCAACAAATTTCACACTTGCCAGGCCTCACAATTGCATGAGCCAATTGTTAAAAATCAATCTCTCTCTCTATTTAGTTCTGTCATTTTGGAGAACCCTAATATACACCAACTCAATTGGGCATTCTCAGGAGATAGTGAGGAACAGGAGGCATGGTGTACTGCAGTCCATGGGGTCGAAACGAGTTGGACAGGACTTAGTGACTGCACAAGAACAACAATATACCCACTTTGCACATGAAGGATTATAAGCTGTCTAGTTCTTTTTCTAAATTTTTATAACATTTTAAACTACAACAACATACAAAATATACAAATGAATTATATAGCTTTTTCTAGATTTACTAGTTTTTTAGTGTATATATATATATATATATATATATATATATATGCCTGCAATGCAGGAGACTCAGGTTTGATCCCTGGGTTAGGAAGATCCCCTAAAGAAGGGAATGGCCACCCACTCCAGGATTCTTGCCTGGAAAATTCCACGGATGGAGGAGCCTGGAAGCCTATAGTTTATGGGTCAGAAATAGTCAGACACGACTGAGCGACTAACACTTTCCCTTTTTCACTTTGTATGTGTTTATGCTTATGGGCTTCCCTGATGGCTCAGTGGGTAAAGAATCCACCCAATGCATGCGACACAGGGGATGCAGGTTGGACTTCTGGGTCAGGAAGATCGCCTGGAGGAAGATACTGCAAACCACTCCAGTATTCTTCCCTGGAGAATCCCATGGACTGAGGAGCCTGCGGGCTATAGTCAAATGGGTCGCAAAGAGTTGGACATAATTAAGCATGCACACATGTGCGTGTAGGTTTTTAAAACTATTTGAGAGTAAGTGGCAGACTCCTAAACTCTTCAGCATGTATTTCTTTCACTCCTAAATAGTTCATCCTTTCTCCTAAGAATAAATGCTCATTAGCCTTTCTCATCAAATTCAGAAAATTAAACATTAATATAAGTATTTAAGATAACTTATTCAAATTTCATCATTTGCAAATTTTTTATAGCAATTTGAAAACACTAAGATCCAATCTCAGACTGTGAAACACATTTAGTTATCATATCTTTTCAGTTTCCTTGTCATATTCCTTTAGTTGCCTTAATTCTGAAATATTGCTTCATCATCTTTTTATCTTTTATTACACCAACATTTGGAAGAGAAAGGCTCATTATTTTGTAGGATATTACCCAAGGATTTCTCTCATGATGATGTTTTTCTTATGATTTGATTCAGGTTATGTACTTTTGGCTAGAGCACTGCATGAATAATGTTGTATCCTATTGAGTGTATTATCTGAGAGGCAAACTACCTTAGTAATTTTTTCCCCACTATTAGTGGTGTTAACTTTGATCTCTGTGTAAAAGTGGAGAGAAACAGTTTAAACAATGTGGATCATTTCACTTGCCACTGTATTCAATGAACATATGCCTCAAAACAAGGGTGAAGATACATCTATAGGCAGGAAATCTGTTAATGTCTTAGTTGGGTTCAGTTTCCCACGTACTATTTTTTGTGAACATCTCACTGTACCAAATTCTGTTAACTATTTTTGTGAGAAATTTATGATATTTGAGTGTATTTTTGTATGTACAGTTGAACTTCACTTACCTACAAACAGCCTAACCCCACAGTAAAATCAAGTCTACTGTCTAACCATTCTTGTACTATCTATCTCTAAAGGTAAACACCCTAATTCAGCTTGCAGGCCAAATATTATATATTTTAAACTTCAATAGATACCATCAGATTATTTCTAAAAACAATGCAGTAATCCCTAGTTCTACTTGCAGTATAGTAGGGCTTATTTCTTCATTTAATGTCCCACACTGAGTATTATCATTCTGTCTGTTTTTGTTAATCATATACATTGCTGTAATTTACATCTCCCTGACTGTTTGTGATACTGAGCGAGTTTTCATGCAGTCATTGTATTACCAAACAAGGTTTGTTTTGCCCAAAGCACAGCAAGCCAAAATGTAACTGAAATTGGGGTCCGTCCGGCTGCTTGCCACTGAAAAGCCATTGAAGAAGCCAGGCTGGCGAAAAGCAAAGTTTGCTTTATACTGGACGCCGGCAATGGAGAAGGGGGAGGAGCAGTGGATGCCTATCTAAAACCCAACTCCTCCCACTCCCACCTCACTGGCGCCCCTGATTGACTCCTGACAATCAGAAGGCAGAGCTTTTACAGACAGAGGGAGGGGGCTACATGCAGAAACAGCACAGTCAGCTCTGATAGTCATCTTGAAATTGGTCATCGGTGGTCTGACCAGGGTCATCTTGATTGTTTTAGATACTGTTAATCATCACTTTCAGTGATGGCTGTTTTCATTTCTTTGAGGCCAATTCTTAGAATCGTGATAGCTTATGTCATGGCTACAGTCCGGTCATCATGTAATTAACTTGTCCAGCTGGGGTTTCAGTTATTTATAAAACAGCTCACAGGACACGGCTCAGAATATTATCTATAGTCTTGAGGAGGAACTAAAGGTCCTTGACTATGCTTAGTGGCTAAACTATTATTATTTAGTCTTGTTGGACTGTTTTCTTTTGCTTCTGCATTTTCTCACCTCTCTGATTAAATTTATTATTTGGCTAAAATTTTCACACAAACAAATGGAAGACTGAGGACATGAGACGCAAGGCTATAGAGTACTGCTCCCTTTAAAAAATGATAAGAGGAAGCTTTCAGCAAAGAGAGTTTATTCATAAGGCAGCCAAGCTGACGTGAAAGAACAAATCTCAATACCCCCTCCCCCAAAGCAAGGGGCTTGAGGTATTTAAGGGATAAGGAATAAAATAAGAGGGGTCTGAGGCCTGGGGAGAGTGGCAACAGGTGATTGGAAAAAGGTGCGATAACCTTCATTCTGCGCAGGCGTAATTAAGATACGGTCCTCTTCACATTCCGAAGGTTACCCAGAGGAGCCATATAGGAAATGGCCTGGAGGTAAGCAGGAGCCCCCTTTCACGGAGGAACTGAAATCGTTACTGCGTGGCTGGAGCACAGAGGATCAGGTAGGAAGTGGTAAGAGGCGGCATCAGAGGCAGAAGCAAGGCTAGGTTGAGATAAGCTTTAAAAACCATGGGGAGGGGCCTGAGGGCAACAAGTAGCCACCACAGTATTTCAGGCATGAGAATATCATGCTCATCTTGGAGTTCAGGGAAAATCACTGTGATTTAAGCCTAGAGTCAGGATTGCAGAGGGGAAGAACTATTGATTAGGACACTTGTTAGGAAATGATAGAAGCAGCCCAGGCAGGTGGCAGTGGCGGCCTGGACTAGGTATCCACAGTGGGGAAGGATAGAAGTGAGCCAGTGTGAGACAAATAAGCAGGAAAAACTGATACTCTGTGTAGGGAAAGGAAAAGCGAGGAAATCAAGGAATTCATGCAGCTTTCTGGCTTGGGCTGGGGGCGAACAGTGATGTAATTTACTAGGTGAAGGCGCACAGAGGGAGTAGCACAGAGGAGGCGCCTGGCCAGCTGTGCTTGGGGCATTTTACCTTTGAGATGCTCTTTGGTAACAAGTGTCCTAGTCTGTCCAACCTCATTCTCTGTGATGGTCTTTCTTCCTGAATCACACATGAGCACAGCTCTGCATCTTCAAACTTGACGCCCCCCAGTGCTGCCACTAGAAACCTGTGATCAGCGAAACCTGGGCTACTGATCAGCCCTCCCCACTGCCTGGTTCTGGGAGTGATCTTTCACATAATTATGCTGTTGTTACAATGTATTTTTCTGCTTCAAAACAAGGTGGTTTTTTTTAATGGAATCCCCAACCAGTGGAACTCTGGGGCCAGAGGACAGAATCCTTGTAGTGCTGGTCTCCTCTCTCTGTCCTCTTCTTTACATCTTTGTGGTGGAGGAAATAATACAAACCAGAATATCCCGACCTGGATTTTTGTTTGTTTGTTTGTTTGTTCATTTGTTTGTACAAAGTTGAGATCTTCTTGGATACAATTTGTGAAGCATAAGCAAAAACCTGGTTTGGTGAAGGATTTCTTCATTCCATTAGGCCAATTGTAGCCCAACTGGAAAATTTTCCTAATTTCTTTGAGACCTCTCCAGGACTTATATTCAGGCTCTGACAAGTAAAATTTAAGACTTATACTTGAAAAGGATATTAAAAAAATCCAGGAATAAACCCGGAGGGGGTGGCATTTACTGCTGGGTTATGATTGAATAAGGAATCTCATTGTCACAAACTATAATATGCTCAGAAAGAATTAATTTGCCATAGGAGTAACTGAGTATTTAAAAAGAAAATTGTTAGTTATTAAATCACGGAAGGACCTTGGAGATCATCTGGCCCTATTACCGACACTGGCAAATCATGAAACTGAGGCTCAAAGAAGGGAAAAGCTTTGTGGAGCAGCAGAGGTACTGTGCATAGAAGCCGCAGCACCTCACTCCAGCCCGTGCCCTTACTGCCCACCTACATAGCTTCTCCATGGAATAACTCGTAGGCTAATCTGCAGAAGCTACAAAAGGGTATAGAAAGCTGGCTTATACCCTATTGCATGTGTTCCAAATAAGGCAAGCCTCATTTTAACAATATCAAAACAGGTGGTTTCTACAACCATAAATTCATTGACTAGCTGGCCCTTACTAAGTGTCCAAAGTGCTTTACATGACACACAAAATAGACATATATTTAATCCACAAAGTCTGCTTAATGGTTTTCAACCATGATCAGCTCTACCCACAGAGGACAGTTCTATAGGTATTTTTAATTGTCACAACCTGGACGTTGCTACTGACAGTGAGTAGAAGCCCAGGATGATTCTAAATGTCCTACAGTACACATGGCAGCTCCTCACAGAGAATTGCACAGACCAAAATATCAGCCATTTGAATCCCCTGAACAGAGGCGCCCAGCGGGTGGGCCACAGTCCATAGGATCACAGAGTCAGAGGCAACTGAAGTGACTTAACACACACACATAGTTCACGGCTGCTGACCACACAATCAGCGGTCCTATCCAGTCTTTACCTGCTCAGCTTGAACTAGATGCAGCTGACTCCCAAGTTCCTAGAAAACAACTTGACCCAGAATACCTGTGATTAGGCTACAGGCTGCTTGGAAGACTTGTAAGTCTTAAAATGATCTTGATATGAAGGCAAATGAATTAAAAGAAATAGATTAACCAGCAATTTCAATTGATATTTACATTTCCTTTTTTTTAAAAGAATTTAGTTATTATCTTTTCCATTTTTGTGTATACTTTTTGGATATTAGAGATGATAATCTTTTGATGCAATTGTATTGCATTTTTTTCCTCCCAGTCTATTATCTGCTTTTTATCTTTGGACAAAATTTAATCTTTCATGTAATCGATTTTATATNATCCACTCCAGCTTAAGCAGAACCCAGTCTGACCCCAGACCTAGTTTGACAAGACCTCAGTCTGGTTTCTAAGTTGGACCCAGTCAGACTCAGACCAGTTCCCGGACACTGTCTGGAAAAAAAAAATACTCAAATTCTAAAAGTTGGTAGCATAAGAGCTATGGACCTAGGATCCAAGAGGGATTTCCCACCACTGCCTGAGACAGTAGGAAGACATCTAGATCAAGGGGCTCAATGCATCACTGCTCCAAATACATTTTTAACATAAGTATGTCTCAGACAACATTTGGGGCAAACTTATATTAAAAGAGAATTCATTATTTATCTGAAATTCGAGTTTAACTGGGTTTCCTGTAGCACTCTGGAAGATGAATGGGAGAGGTGAGCCAAAGAAAATTACAAAGTACTATAAGTATTTAAGGAAAATGAAAAGATGTAATTTATCCTTATAATTATTAAAGCTTGTAATAAAATATACTTAACACATACTGTGTAGTGGAGCATGGATATCTTGAAAGTGAAAGTGTTAGTCTCTCAGTCGTATCTGACTCTTTGTGACCACATGAACTGTATCCTGCCAGGCTCCTCTGTCCATGGAATTCTCCAGGCAAGAATACTGGAGTGGGTAGCCATTCCCTTCTCCAGGGGAACTTCCTGACCAAGGGATCGAACCCGTGTCTCCTGGACTGCAGGTGGATTCTTTACCATCTGAACCACCTATTTATAAAGCCTTGTTACAGGTTTACTTTCCCTAGATTTCATATAAGGAAAATACTTTTCATATAGTAGGCAAAAATATAAGTAAAATCTTGGGCACTGAAATGGTAAAAAAAAGTATAATATTGGGGCCAGATCCTCTAAGGAAGTTTTTATCAAGGTCTTTTGGCAATCATGAAATTAGCCAATTTATAACTCAGCTGGTTGATGGAGATATCAAAAAATAGTTTAAAGTAGATATTTTCCTAGATAAATTTTTTTGGAGTCAGTAGCTTGTATGTAAAGGATACAGAGATCATAAAATCTGTGGCATATTAAAAAGTAACTGACCTGATCAAGTTTGTTAGAGGCCTTGTTTTAGAGCATCATACCTTTAACACACTGATCAGTTTGCACTGAGAGTGTTCCTGCTTTGCTAGAAAAAAAGTTTGTTGCTCAAATAAAGATTTTCAAAAGCAATAATATTCCACAGTAATGTCCCATGAAAATTAAATTTGGCTATAATATGATTAGCAATTTGGTTTCTGTCCTTTGCTTAGTAAGGTTAGGAGGTGGTGGAAGGATGGGCAGATGGGAAATGAGCTGAAGTTTTTATCTTCTGCAGGAGGCCAGAGGAGGCTTAGAAAGCAATGCCTTGTGATTGTTTGGGATTTGTTGAATTCTGGGTGCAGACAATCTTATATGTAAGCTTCAATATTTGTAATTTTTAAAACTTTTTCATTAACTTTGCAATAAGAGCACATGTTTTACGCAGTTGATGTTTTGATCCCCACTCTGAGCATTATATAAGGTTTATCCATCACTATGCACATGCAGCAAAGATTAGCATACTTATTTGGAAGATGGTGCATATCTATGGTGACTAAAGTAAACACCAGTAGATGATTATTACAATAACCTCCTCATTGGTCTGTCTTCCCCCTGTCTCTTATACACATCTCTTAATTTTAGTGACCATAGCTTTGTTTTGTCCCCACAGTTGGAGTGCTGACTATAGTCTATCATAATTTTGGTAAACAGTCTATCATATTTAAATTACTTAATTCAAATATTACTTAGATTTTTATTTTAAGTTTGGAATGACTGATGAACTTTATCAAATAGTTTTTCAGTGTCCATTTATGTAATTACCTAATGTTAACACTTTACTCAATTTCTGTTGATTTATTGGATATTGGTTATTTGTTACCATTTTTATCACTGCTGGATTCCATTTCCTTATATTTTATTTAGAAGTTTTGAATACATATCTATTCATGAGATTTATTTCTAGTATTTTTTACAGATTTATTGAAACATGACTTTGTTGTTGTTGTTCAGCTGGTAAGTGGTGTCTGACTTACCTACTCTTTTGTGACCCCATGGACTGTAGCCCACTAAGCTCCTCTGTCCATGGGGTTCTCCAGGCAAGAATACTGTGGGTTGCCATTTCCTTCTCCAAGGGTTCTTCCCATATCAGAGACCAAACCCATGTCTTCTGCATTGGCAGGTGGATTCTTTACCAGTGAGCCCCCAGGGAAGCCTTATTGAAGTATAATTTCCATACTATAGAATTCAACCATTTGAACTGTCCAATTCAATGAATTTTACTAAATTTACAGAGTTGTGAAGCCTTTACCATAATCCAATTTTAGAAATTTCCATGGTTCTTAAAAGCTTTTTTGTGCCCCTTTGCAGTAACTTCTCATCCTCTCCCACCACTCTCGGCAACCACTTGTTGTCTTCCTTGTTTATAGATTTACTTTTACTGAACATTTTACATAAATATTGAAATATTGAAGTCGCTTGTATTTGCCCTTTACTTGCCTTGATATTTTGGTGATTTATCCATTTTGTAATATGTTCTAAGTAGTTCTTTTTTTTTTTTTGCTGAAGAGTTTTACATTGTTTGGCTTTAAAAGATAAACCAAAGTATATTAAAACTTATGGTTTATTTGAGCAAAAAATGATTCAAATCAGGTCACCATCCAATCTAGCAGATATAAAGGAGATTTAAGAAGCTGAACAGCATTGAGTGGGGCATCCCAAAGGGTCTCATCCTGGTCACCAGAAACTACAGAGAAGGAAAAATAATTTCTCCTCTACTCTTTGCCTTAGTAGGCAAAAATACAAGTAAAATCTTGTGCATTGGAAATGGAAAAAGTAACACTGGGGACAGATCATCTATGGAAGCTTTATCAACAAGGCCTTCTGACAGTTCATAAAATTAGTCAGTGCATAATTCACCTGGTTGATGAAGATATCAAAAGATAGTTTAAAATGCTGAGTACTTGGCTGAGACCACTTCTTCTATAGGGCATTTAATCAATGGATAAGCTTATCCAAGTTAAAATTTCTCCACTGTGACCACTGTAATTCAAGACTATCTTTGGTAAGGCTAACTTGCTTATCTCCAGCCTTAGACCATTTTATTCACCAGAGGCCTCACACTGGATCCACTCCAGCTTAAGCAGAACCCAGTCTGACCCCAGACCTAGTTTGACAAGACCTCAGTCTGGTTTCTAAGTTGGACCCAGTCAGACTCAGACCAGTTCCCGGACACTGTCTGGAAAAAAAAAATACTCAAATTCTAAAAGTTGGTAGCATAAGAGCTATGGACCTAGGATCCAAGAGGGATTTCCCACCACTGCCTGAGACAGTAGGAAGACATCTAGATCAAGGGGCTCAATGCATCACTGCTCCAAATACATTTTTAACATAAGTATGTCTCAGACAACATTTGGGGCAAACTTATATTAAAAGAGAATTCATTATTTATCTGAAATTCGAGTTTAACTGGGTTTCCTGTAGCACTCTGGAAGATGAATGGGAGAGGTGAGCCAAAGAAAATTACAAAGTACTATAAGTATTTAAGGAAAATGAAAAGATGTAATTTATCCTTATAATTATTAAAGCTTGTAATAAAATATACTTAACACATACTGTGTAGTGGAGCATGGATATCTTGAAAGTGAAAGTGTTAGTCTCTCAGTCGTATCTGACTCTTTGTGACCACATGAACTGTATCCTGCCAGGCTCCTCTGTCCATGGAATTCTCCAGGCAAGAATACTGGAGTGGGTAGCCATTCCCTTCTCCAGGGGAACTTCCTGACCAAGGGATCGAACCCGTGTCTCCTGGACTGCAGGTGGATTCTTTACCATCTGAACCACCTATTTATAAAGCCTTGTTACAGGTTTACTTTCCCTAGATTTCATATAAGGAAAATACTTTTCATATAGTAGGCAAAAATATAAGTAAAATCTTGGGCACTGAAATGGTAAAAAAAAGTATAATATTGGGGCCAGATCCTCTAAGGAAGTTTTTATCAAGGTCTTTTGGCAATCATGAAATTAGCCAATTTATAACTCAGCTGGTTGATGGAGATATCAAAAAATAGTTTAAAGTAGATATTTTCCTAGATAAATTTTTTTGGAGTCAGTAGCTTGTATGTAAAGGATACAGAGATCATAAAATCTGTGGCATATTAAAAAGTAACTGACCTGATCAAGTTTGTTAGAGGCCTTGTTTTAGAGCATCATACCTTTAACACACTGATCAGTTTGCACTGAGAGTGTTCCTGCTTTGCTAGAAAAAAAGTTTGTTGCTCAAATAAAGATTTTCAAAAGCAATAATATTCCACAGTAATGTCCCATGAAAATTAAATTTGGCTATAATATGATTAGCAATTTGGTTTCTGTCCTTTGCTTAGTAAGGTTAGGAGGTGGTGGAAGGATGGGCAGATGGGAAATGAGCTGAAGTTTTTATCTTCTGCAGGAGGCCAGAGGAGGCTTAGAAAGCAATGCCTTGTGATTGTTTGGGATTTGTTGAATTCTGGGTGCAGACAATCTTATATGTAAGCTTCAATATTTGTAATTTTTAAAACTTTTTCATTAATTTTGCAATAAGAGCACATGTTTTACGCAGTTGATGTTTTGATCCCCACTCTGAGCATTATATAAGGTTTATCCATCACTATGCACATGCAGCAAAGATTAGCATACTTATTTGGAAGATGCTGCATATCTATGGTGACTAAAGTAAACACCAGTAGATGATTATTACAATAACCTCCTCATTGGTCTGTCTTCCCCTGCTCTTTCTTTCCTTTTGTTCTTTATTTTCAACACAGCAAGCAGTCAGGGTAATCGTGTGAAAAATATGAATTAGGTTTAATCTATTCAAAACTCTCTAAAGGATTTCCATCTCACTCACAGTGCTATAAACACCTACAAGGATCTCTATGATTTCTATCTCTCCGCATCTCTGGGACCAGATTCCTTATTAGTCTTACTATGCCAAAGCCACAATAGAATTTTTGACCATGTCAGATGCTCTCTCAACAAGGTTTTGGTATTTCCTTTCCCTCTTAAATTGCTCTTTCTGCAGATACTTTATAGACAAATATCTTACTTCTTTTAGATTTTAAAAAATACTTTATTTTTTAGAGCAATTTTAGGTTCATAGCAGAGTTGAGCAGAAGGTACAGAGAGTTCCCAAATACTCCCTGCCCCGACACATGCACAGCCTCCCCTATTATCACAGTACAGTGTCCCTCACCAGAGTGGTGCATTTGGTACAACTGATAATCAGACAAATTCCATAGTTTATTTTAGGCTTAACCCTTAGTGTTGTACATTCTGTGGGTTTGGACGACTGTGTAATGACATACGTCTAGTCATACATATATCATCGTATCTTATAGGGCAGTCTCACTGTCCTAAAATCCTCTGTGCTCTATTTCTTCATCTCTCTTCCCCTTCAGACTGGCTTCTTCCTCTTAGTAATATGCATTTGAGGTTCCTCTTTGTGTTTTTATGCCTTGATAACTCATCTTTTTTTAGCACTGAATATTATAATCTGCAGTTATCCATTCACCTATGCAGAACATCTTGGTTACTTACAGTTTTGGCAATTATGAATAAAGCTTCTATAATAAAGCTTCTGTTTGTGCAGGTTTCTATGTAGACCAAGTTTTCAACTCCTTTAGGTAAATACCATAGTGTGCAATTCCTGGTATGGTAAGAATACCTTTAATTTTGTAGAAACCACCAAACTGTCTTTTAAAGTGGCTGTACCATTTTGAATTCCCACCGGCAACATATGAGAGTTCCTGTTGCTTCGTATTCTCACCAACGTTTGGTATTGTCAGTGTTCCGGGTTTTCAATTTTTACCACTCTAATTGGTGTGTAGAGATATATCATTGTTTTAATTTGCATTTACCTGATGACATATGATGGAAGCATCTTTTCATATGCTAATATACCATTTGTATATCAAGTGTCCATTAAGTTCTTTGACCATTTTTTTTTAAATCAGTATTTGTTTTCTTATTGGTGAGTTTTAAGAATTCTTTGTAAATTTTGCATAACAGTTTTTTATCAGATATGCCTTTTGCAAGTACTTCCCCTGGCCCTTCCCCTTCCCCTGTCTTTCTACTCTCTTGATATTGTCTTTCAC
This sequence comes from Cephalophus harveyi, assembly GCA_006410635.1. Lineage (NCBI taxonomy): Eukaryota > Metazoa > Chordata > Mammalia > Artiodactyla > Bovidae > Cephalophus > Cephalophus harveyi. Next base: position 908,542 of record SJYT01053331.1, read on the forward strand.
TGAGCACAAGTTTTTAATTTTAGTGAAGTCTAGTTTATCCATCAGAGAAGGCAATGGCAACCCACTCCAGTACTCTTGCCTGGAAAATCCCATGGACGGAGGAGCCTGGTGGGCTGCAGTCCATGGGGTCACTAAGAGTCGGACATGACTGAGCGACTTCACTTTCACTTTTCACTTTCATGCATTGGAGAAGGAAATGGCAACCCACTCCTGTGTTCTTGCCTGGAGAATCCCAGGGACGGGGGAGCCTGGTAGGCTGCCACCTATGGGTTGCAAAGAGTCGGACACAACTGAAGTGACTTAGCAGCAGCAGCTTATCCATTCTTTCTGTAGTGGATTGTGTCTGTGGTATTGTGTCAAAAAAGTCATAACCCAAACCTTCGTCTATATTTTATCCTATCTTTTAACAGTTTTGTAGTTATGCATTTATATTTAGATATGTGATCCATTTGGGGTAGATTTTATGAAGCCTGTAAGGTTTATGCGGTAGTTTGAGCATTGTTTGGCATTGCCTTTCTTTGGAATTGGAATGAAAACTGACCTTTTCCAGTCCTGTGGCCACTGCCAAGTTTTCCAAATTTGCTGGCATATTGAGTGCAGCACTTTCACAGCATCATCTTTCAGGATTTGAAACAGTTCAACTGGAATTCCATCACCTCCGTTAGCTTTGTTCATGGTGATGCTTTCTAAGGCCCACTTGACTTCACATTCCAGGATGTCTGGCTCTAGGTGAGTGATCACACCATCATGATTATCTGGGTTGTGAAGATCTTTCTTGTACAGTTCTTCCATGTATTCTTCCCACCTTTTCTTAATATCTTCTGCTTCTGTTAGGTCCATACCACTTCTGTTCTTTATCCAGCCCATCTTGGCATGAAATGTTCCCTTGGTATCTCTAATTTTCTTGAAGAGATCTCTAGTCTTTCCCATTATGTTGTTTTCCTCTATTTCTTTGCATTGATCACTGAAGAAAGCTTTCTTATCTCTTCTTGCTATTCTCTGGAACTCTGCATTCAGATGCTTATATCTTTCCTTTTCTCCTTTGCTTTTTGCCTCTCTTCTTTTCACAGCTATTTGTAAGCCCTCCCCAGACAGCCATTTTGAAAAAGACTCTGATGCTGGGAGGGATTGGGGGCAGGAGGAGAAGGGGATGACAGATGATGAGATGGCTGGATGGCATCACAGACTCGATGGGTGTGAGTCTGAGTGAACTCCCGGGGTGGTGATGGACAGGGAGGCCTGGCGTGCTGTGATTCATGGGGTCACAAAGAATTGGACACGACTGAGTGACAGAACTGAACTGAAGGTTTATGACTTGATTCATTTAGTTACATGTAGATGTTTAGTTGTTCCAGAACTATTTATTGAAAATCTTTTACATTTTATTTTATTTTTTTTTAATTTTTACTTTATTTTACTTTACAATACCGTATTGGTTTTGCCATACATTGACATGAATCCACCATGGGTGTATGAGATCCCGATCCTGAATCTCCCTCCCACATCCCACCCCATTTCCTCTCTCTGGATCATCCCCGTGTACCAGCCCCGAGCATCCTGTATCCTGTATCGAACATAGGCTGGTGCTTCATTCTTACATGATAGTATACATGTTTCAATGCCATTCTCCCAAATCATCCCACCCTCTCCCTCTTCCACAGAGTCCAAAAGTCCGTTCTATACATCTGTGTCTCTTTTGCTGTCTCGCATACAGGGTCATCATTGCCATCTTTTTAAATTCCATATATATGTGTCAGTATACTGTATTGGTGTTTTTCTTTCTGGCTTACTTCACTCTGTATAATAGGTTCCAGTTTCATCCATCTCATTAGAACAGATTCAAATGAATTCTTTTTGATGGCTGAGTAATACTCCATTGTGTATATGTACCACAGCTTTCTTATCCATTCATCTGCTGATGGACATCTAGGTTGTTTCCATGTCCTGGCTATTATAAACAGTGCTGCAATGAACATTGGGGTACATGTCTTTTACATTTTAATCAGAAGCATCTTATCAAGCATAGTTTCTCTGTTCAACCTATCAAAATGTAACTTTACGCTCACTGCAGCACAATTATCTTCATCACCAAATGTATTCTTTTCCTCTTTAGCAATTACAAACAACATTCCCTATATTTTACTTACTATGTTGCTTACTGTTTGTCTTTCTCAGTTTATATCTTTGCGGGTACAGGTAGGTCTATTTTGTTCCATGCAGCATCCTTACCACCTAGAACCATACTAACACACAGTAGATACTCAATAAATATTTGTTGAATGAGTCAATAATAGAAGAAATGCTCTAATCAGTAGGGTGGAAGCCTCACCAGCAACACTGGGAGTCCTGGAAACTTGTTAGAAGTACAAATTGTCAGGCCCCACAAAACCTACTGAATGAGAAATTTTGAAGTAGAGCTCAGCAATCTGTTTTCACAAGCCCTCCAGTTGATTAGGATGCATGTTAAAATTTGAGAATCATTGCTCTAAAATACTCCATTATCCATGCTTTCTTTGGCATTGAACACACATTGCCTTTTTTCTGTAAGAAGTGAGGTTGATGGCTTTTCTGTAGCAAAGTACTTACTTACATCTTTAAATGTTAAAAAAAAAAAGTTTCTTGGAAACCAAATCAGTTATTTTATTTTGATGGATAAAATAGAATTTATCCATTACTTAGTGTTCAACCAGCTCAGTAAATTTAATACACTGCAAAATGGAAAACCCCCAGTAATAACTGAAAGGAAGACGACAGCTAGTGGAAATCTTTCAGTTTGGATTTTGAAAGTCTAAAAAAGGTATTTAGCCATTTATCCCTCCTTAGGGAAACATTTGTTTCCAAAACACAAAAGAACGGCCATAGCAATCAAAGTGAACTTGCAAAAGTCAAATGACAATTTACCTTTTAATTTTATTTTATAATTATGCTCACTGGGCTTCTTTATTTTTATCCAGATTCAATCAATGATAGTGTTTGTGTTTTAGTTTGCTTGTGTTTTAGGTAGAACATGAATTATTTGAGCAATGACTTGCCAAATTAAAAAAAAAAAAATCAGGTATAGGTAAGGAGGGATTTCATTCAAAGAGATTGTTTCAAGAGAGAAAAGAAATGATTACGATACGGGGAAGGGGCTTTTGCAGTAGGAAGAACACTCTGATCATGAGATTTCTGAGTCTCAAGGATTAGGCAAAAAGAGGTTTTCTTTAATAAGAAGGAGTAAGCAAAGTTAAAAGCAACCTGTTGGTGAAAGTGGGCTGAAAGTGATAAAAAAGTACAGTGATTTGAAGGGACAATAGATCAGAGAATATTTTACTCCAAGATCAGCCTACTCTCAGTAGGGAATTATCAAGCAGGTATTCTATGCTGGTTCAGTAATCAGAGAAAATGACCACAGCATGTCACTTGCCCAGCATTAACAGCTGGTAAATGTGATGCTAGGATTGAGACCGAGGCAGTCTGCACTGTAGAGTCTGTGTTTTTGACCATAAGCCATAATGCCTCTCATAGATAATATGTGCGCTATGGGAAAAAAAAAAAGACTATTTCCCTGGTGGCTAAGATGGTAAAGCGTCTGCCTGAAAAGCAGCAGATCTGGGTTCGATCCCTGGGTTGGGAAGATCCCCTGGAGAAGGAAATGGCAACCCACTCCAGTATTTTTGCCTGGAAAATCCCATGGACAGAGGAGCCTGATAGGTTATAGTCCATGGATTTGGAGTCAGACATGACTAAGTGACTTCGTTTTTTTTTTTTTTTTAATGGGAAAAAAGACAAAAGAGTTCATTTATTTTTGATAAGGGCTTGTGAGAACCTATTCTGATACCCTATAGATGACAGTATAACAGCACCCTCATGCCCTAGTCTTGCCAGTGGTGCTAATCTTCAATCAAACAATGCTACCAACGGCAGCTGCCAAGGATAGAAGTAGTCTGAAAAGGTTGAGGAACTTCTGTTTTCCTTAATGTAAGAACTATAGGTGAGGTAAATTAAAAGGTACAAACTTCCAGTTGCAAAATGAGACAAAGATTATGAAAGTAGAGTATGGAGAATATAGTCAATAACTATGGAATACCTTTAGGGACATGTCAAAGCTAAATTTCATGTGGTGATCAGTTTGAAATGTATAGAAATATTGAATCACTATGTTGTGTAATAGGAACTGACAGTGTTGTATGTCAATTATACTTCAAAAATAAATGTTAAAGTTCGTGGGACATTAAGTGGCTCTGGCAGTGACTGAGTGGCCCCTCCCTTCAGGAAGAAACAGATGTGTTCCTAGCCACCACTTTCCAATCCCCAGTCTCAAAGCCAAGCTCACCCCCACTGAACTGTTAGTCTTGCCTGCCCTAGTTCCTCAGGTCCAGTCCCTGCTTTCCTGGCTCAGTTTGGTTATATTGACTCCAAGCTTTTTGAATAGCTTTCAGTTTAAGGTTATATCACTGGTTGTAAGGTCTTTGGTGTCTCAGAGATGAAGTCCAGCACCTTGACCTGTGATTTATTCTTTATTTTGTTCTTAATAAAAAATGAACTAATAATACACACTTGAAAAAAAAGAGTTGTGGTTACCAGAAGTAGGGGAAAGAATAGGATGTCAAGAGGTACAAACTCCAGTTGTAAGATAAATGAGTATCAGAGAGGTCATCGTTTTGCTGTTGTTCAGTCGTGCCTGACTCTTTGTGACCCCATGGACTGCAGCATACCAGACTTCCCTGGCCTTCACTGTCTCCTGGGATTTGCTCAAACTCATGTCCATTGAGTTAATGATGTCATTCATATGCTGCTATATGTTTTGTGTGAAGATTTTTGGGAGAGTGAGTCCTGGAAGTTCTTATCACTAGAAAAAAAATTTTTTTTTCTCTTTTTAAAATTGTGTACCTATGTGAGATGGTGACTGGACTTATGATAATCACTTCATTATGCATGTGGGTCAAAGCATTATACTGTACACTTTAAACTTGTACAGTATTATATGTTAACTATGTCTCAAAAAACTGCAAGGAAAAATATAAATTTGTACTTTCTGAATGGAATCTAAGCAACTTAATTTGTACAGCTAACTTAGTCTTGAAGTAGAATTTCCTTTTGAAAATCTAGGTTAGAAAATGGAGTAGAGGGTAAAAATACTGGTATTTATCAATAAGATTATTGTATTTGCTTCAGAGTACTTGGGTAGGGGCACATTTTTAAATTATATTAAGAATGAAATCGAAAAAGCAGAGGTAAAACTCCTTATTGCTGGCAATCAAATGTCTGCTGACAAAGACAAATTGCTGGGGAAAGTACTCCTGGCGCTTTCCTCTGGCAATATGATCAGTTCCTGAATAAATTATATTAAAAACAGAAGTCTATCTCTGGGGCTTTGCTAAGAGAGCAGAGTCTATCTGATTGTGGTTCTTTTTTCCTTTGGTGCCATTGGGTAGACAGGGCTAGAGACTGGAGAGATTCAATAGCATTTCCCCCCTGAGTACGGAGCAAAGAAACGATACTTAGGAGGCTCACATTCTCATAGCCTCTTCTCTAAAACAACACACATGTGAAAGGCTTGGGAATATGGGAAAGGACTCTAATCTGTTAGGGTATTGCTTGGCTGTCATTCATAATTCTAAAAGTTGACAATAAATTAGGAAGCAGTCCGTCAGAATCTCAGGTGAATTCTTGTAGAAAGTGAAGAAGAGAGTGTTAGTCGCTCAGTCATGTCCAACCCTTTGGCACCCATGGACTGGGTCACCTGGGTAGCCCACCAGATTCCTCTGACCATGGGATTTTCCAGGCAAGAATACTGGAGTGGGTTGCCATTTCCTCCTCCAGGAGATCTTCCCATCCCAGGGATAGAACCCATGTCTCCCGGGTCTCTTGTTTTGCATACAGATTATTTACCTATTGGACTTCCCTGGTGGCTCAGACGGTAAAGTGTCTGCCCACAATGTGGGAGACCTGGGTTCTATCCCTGGGTCGGGAAGATCCTGTGGAGAAGGAAATGGCAACCCACTCCAGTACCCTTGCCTGGAAAATTCCATGAACTGAAGAGTCCATGGGGTCGCAAAGAGTCAGACACGACTGAGAGACTTCACTTTATTTACTTACTGAGTCACTGAGGAAACTCTCAGTTCTTTTCCTAGACTTAGATTCTTATTAGACTCTTGGCTTTCAGAGGTCTCATTGGTTTTATTCCCGTTGTGAATTGACTTGAAGAAAGCTCCAAGTATTTGTTCTTGCCTAGAGCATCTCCTACTATGTCTCAACCTGTGTAAAGAATGGTTCACTGGGTTTCTAGGCTTTGTGCATGCTTAATTGCTCAGTCGTGTCCGACTCCTTGTGACTGGAGTGGATAGCCATCCCCTTCTGTAAGGGAGCTTCCTGACCCAGAGTTCAAACCGGGTCTCTAGGTTTGGGGTATAAAGTTTTGCTATAGGAGGGAGCATCCATCCCTTTGGGTTCAGAGACCCAGTGGGACCCTGATTTAGGCAAATGATACGCCACTCACAGGACTGTATCACCTGCACACATTAGCACTCCTTGATGAATGTAAGTTTCCATAGTCATTCAGGAACATCATCAGGACCCTTGTTATTATCTCCCTTTGAGAGATTAGAAAGTCAAAGTTTGTAGAAATAAGGTGGCCCATGTCACTTGGATGAAATTAGTGACAGGTTTGATACAGGATGCAAATCCATGGACTTACATGCCTGTATAGTCTCTCTATTTCTACTTCATTGCCCCTAAAGTGCCTCAGAGGAAGCATTCTTTGAAGCTTTTAATTTGGAAATAATTTAAAAATATTTTTGAAAAATATGCCATCTAGCATAAAGAACTCCTATGTTCCCATTACTGAAATTAACAAATTGTTAATATTTTGTCATACTTACTTTATCGTTTTTGTTTGATTTTTTGGGGTGGTTGTTATTTTACCATTCTCCTCTTACCACTTTCTGTATTTGTTGTTGTTTAGTGGCTAAGTCATGTCTGACTCTTTGCAGCCCCATGGCCCGAGAGGCTCCTCTGTTCATATAATTTCCCAGGCAAGAATATTGGAGTGGGTGGCCATTTCTTTGTCCAGAGGATCTTCCTGACCCAGGTATCGAACCCAGGTGTCCTCTTTTGCAGCTGAATTCTTTAATGCTAAGCCACCAGGGAAGTCCCCACCCCTGCTCTTTCTGTATACATAACATTAAAAAAAAAAAAAAAAAACTCAAGAGAGCTGCTGACTGCAAGAGTGAGAGGGAAATAGCAGAAAGCGATTGGGAGCAAGAACTCAAGATGAAGGTGGCTCACAAGGGTTAGCCAAAGAGTTCAGTGCAAAGATGCAGATGGTGGTCTTTGCCTTGCAAGAGTATGAAGAATACATTAAAGCATTCAGTGCAAGAGGGCTGCATTCAAACACCTGCTATGGCAGAGTATGGAATAGCTAAGAGAGAGATCCACACAGTAGCAGTTCAGAAAAACTGCTTTATCCCTTCTTGTCTTAGTCTTCTTCCCTTTATACTGATCCTGAAGGGTAGAGAAGCAGCTTGAGGAAGAGAGAAAGACAAGTGGGACAAGGAGAATGAAAGAACAGAGTAGGCTCTTTTTGTTTTCCAAGCTGAGGATCAGGATCATGCGGAGAGAGGGAGAAGCTTTATTCAGATGGGAGACTAAAGTTTGGAGTTAAATAGGAGAGAACCTTTTTAAAAGTTGAAAACAAAATCATTTAAATACCTGAAAGGGATGGGAAAGACAGTGAGATCTGCTCTAATTATCAATAAGGGATGTAGAAAATCCCACAGGTCATATTTAAAGGAAATGATAGGAGAATATGACCTTGCTTTATTATTATAACTTATCAGTTTTAGCATGTTCAATAAACTGGATACCCATGCTTAAAAATTCAAACACTAAATAAAGTAGAACTAAAATTCCCCAGTTATTTTGTTCCTCCATAGACTTGTGGAAAGCTATGTTTTATATATTTGTATTGTATTCTTCCCAACTTTTAGCTATCATCTGTCTGTCTCTCTCTCTATCTATATATCTAACTTGCTTTTTCTGTGATCCAACGGATGTTGGCAATTTGGTCTCTGGTTCCTCTGCCTTTTCTAAGTCTGGCTTGTACATCTGGAAGTTCTCGATTTATGTACTGTTGAAGCCTACCTTGAAGGATTTTGAGCATTACCTTGCTGGCATGTGAAATGAGCACAATTTTACAGTAATTTAAACATTCTTTGGGGTTGTTTTCCTTTGGGATTGGAATGAAAGCTGACCTTTTCCTGTGGCCACTGCTGAGTTTTCCAAATTTGCTGACATATTGAGTGCAACACTTTAACAGCATTTTCTTTTAGGATTTGAAATAGCTCAGCTGGAATTCCATTACCTCCACTAGGTTTGTTTGTAGTATTACTCTATGTGCTCTTGCCACCTCTTCTTAATAGCTTCTGCTTCATTTAGGTCCTTGCTGTTTCTGTCCCTCATTGTGCCCATTCTTGCATGGTATCTTCAATTTTTTTGAAGAGATTTCTAGTCTTTCCCAGTCTATTGTTTTCCTCTATTTCTTTGCATTGTTCACTTAGGAAGGCTTGCTTATCTCTCTTTGCTATTCCTTGAAACTCTGCGTTCAGTTGGGTATATCTTTCCCTTTCTCCTTTGCCTTTTGTTTCTCTTCTTTTCTCAGTTACTTGCAAAGCCTCCTCAGACAACCACTTTGCCTTCTTGCATTTCTTTTTCTTTGGGATGATTTACATCCCAATGTACACCTCCTCTACAATGTTATGAATCTATGTCCATAGTTCTTTAGGCACTCTGTCTACCAGATTTAATCCCTTATGAGATGGTGACTGGACTTATGATAATCACTTCATTATGCATGTGGGTCAAAGCATTATACTGTACACTTTAAACTTGTACAGTATTATATGTTAACTATGTCTCAAAAAACTGCAAGGAAAAATATAAATTTGTACTTTCTGAATGGAATCTAAGCAACTTAATTTGTACAGCTAACTTAGTCTTGAAGTAGAATTTCCTTTTGAAAATCTAGGTTAGAAAATGGAGTAGAGGGTAAAAATACTGGTATTTATCAATAAGATTATTGTATTTGCTTCAGAGTACTTGGGTAGGGGCACATTTTTAAATTATATTAAGAATGAAATCGAAAAAGCAGAGGTAAAACTCCTTATTGCTGGCAATCAAATGTCTGCTGACAAAGACAAATTGCTGGGGAAAGTACTCCTGGCGCTTTCCTCTGGCAATATGATCAGTTCCTGAATAAATTATATTAAAAACAGAAGTCTATCTCTGGGGCTTTGCTAAGAGAGCAGAGTCTATCTGATTGTGGTTCTTTTTTCCTTTGGTGCCATTGGGTAGACAGGGCTAGAGACTGGAGAGATTCAATAGCATTTCCCCCCTGAGTACGGAGCAAAGAAACGATACTTAGGAGGCTCACATTCTCATAGCCTCTTCTCTAAAACAACACACATGTGAAAGGCTTGGGAATATGGGAAAGGACTCTAATCTGTTAGGGTATTGCTTGGCTGTCATTCATAATTCTAAAAGTTGACAATAAATTAGGAAGCAGTCCGTCAGAATCTCAGGTGAATTCTTGTAGAAAGTGAAGAAGAGAGTGTTAGTCGCTCAGTCATGTCCAACCCTTTGGCACCCATGGACTGGGTCACCTGGGTAGCCCACCAGATTCCTCTGACCATGGGATTTTCCAGGCAAGAATACTGGAGTGGGTTGCCATTTCCTCCTCCAGGAGATCTTCCCATCCCAGGGATAGAACCCATGTCTCCCGGGTCTCTTGTTTTGCATACAGATTATTTACCTATTGGACTTCCCTGGTGGCTCAGACGGTAAAGTGTCTGCCCACAATGTGGGAGACCTGGGTTCTATCCCTGGGTCGGGAAGATCCTGTGGAGAAGGAAATGGCAACCCACTCCAGTACCCTTGCCTGGAAAATTCCATGAACTGAAGAGTCCATGGGGTCGCAAAGAGTCAGACACGACTGAGAGACTTCACTTTATTTACTTACTGAGTCACTGAGGAAACTCTCAGTTCTTTTCCTAGACTTAGATTCTTATTAGACTCTTGGCTTTCAGAGGTCTCATTGGTTTTATTCCCGTTGTGAATTGACTTGAAGAAAGCTCCAAGTATTTGTTCTTGCCTAGAGCATCTCCTACTATGTCTCAACCTGTGTAAAGAATGGTTCACTGGGTTTCTAGGCTTTGTGCATGCTTAATTGCTCAGTCGTGTCCGACTCCTTGTGACTGGAGTGGATAGCCATCCCCTTCTGTAAGGGAGCTTCCTGACCCAGAGTTCAAACCGGGTCTCTAGGTTTGGGGTATAAAGTTTTGCTATAGGAGGGAGCATCCATCCCTTTGGGTTCAGAGACCCAGTGGGACCCTGATTTAGGCAAATGATACGCCACTCACAGGACTGTATCACCTGCACACATTAGCACTCCTTGATGAATGTAAGTTTCCATAGTCATTCAGGAACATCATCAGGACCCTTGTTATTATCTCCCTTTGAGAGATTAGAAAGTCAAAGTTTGTAGAAATAAGGTGGCCCATGTCACTTGGATGAAATTAGTGACAGGTTTGATACAGGATGCAAATCCATGGACTTACATGCCTGTATAGTCTCTCTATTTCTACTTCATTGCCCCTAAAGTGCCTCAGAGGAAGCATTCTTTGAAGCTTTTAATTTGGAAATAATTTAAAAATATTTTTGAAAAATATGCCATCTAGCATAAAGAACTCCTATGTTCCCATTACTGAAATTAACAAATTGTTAATATTTTGTCATACTTACTTTATCGTTTTTGTTTGATTTTTTGGGGTGGTTGTTATTTTACCATTCTCCTCTTACCACTTTCTGTATTTGTTGTTGTTTAGTGGCTAAGTCATGTCTGACTCTTTGCAGCCCCATGGCCCGAGAGGCTCCTCTGTTCATATAATTTCCCAGGCAAGAATATTGGAGTGGGTGGCCATTTCTTTGTCCAGAGGATCTTCCTGACCCAGGTATCGAACCCAGGTGTCCTCTTTTGCAGCTGAATTCTTTAATGCTAAGCCACCAGGGAAGTCCCCACCCCTGCTCTTTCTGTATACATAACATTAAAAAAAAAAAAAAAAAACTCAAGAGAGCTGCTGACTGCAAGAGTGAGAGGGAAATAGCAGAAAGCGATTGGGAGCAAGAACTCAAGATGAAGGTGGCTCACAAGGGTTAGCCAAAGAGTTCAGTGCAAAGATGCAGATGGTGGTCTTTGCCTTGCAAGAGTATGAAGAATACATTAAAGCATTCAGTGCAAGAGGGCTGCATTCAAACACCTGCTATGGCAGAGTATGGAATAGCTAAGAGAGAGATCCACACAGTAGCAGTTCAGAAAAACTGCTTTATCCCTTCTTGTCTTAGTCTTCTTCCCTTTATACTGATCCTGAAGGGTAGAGAAGCAGCTTGAGGAAGAGAGAAAGACAAGTGGGACAAGGAGAATGAAAGAACAGAGTAGGCTCTTTTTGTTTTCCAAGCTGAGGATCAGGATCATGCGGAGAGAGGGAGAAGCTTTATTCAGATGGGAGACTAAAGTTTGGAGTTAAATAGGAGAGAACCTTTTTAAAAGTTGAAAACAAAATCATTTAAATACCTGAAAGGGATGGGAAAGACAGTGAGATCTGCTCTAATTATCAATAAGGGATGTAGAAAATCCCACAGGTCATATTTAAAGGAAATGATAGGAGAATATGACCTTGCTTTATTATTATAACTTATCAGTTTTAGCATGTTCAATAAACTGGATACCCATGCTTAAAAATTCAAACACTAAATAAAGTAGAACTAAAATTCCCCAGTTATTTTGTTCCTCCATAGACTTGTGGAAAGCTATGTTTTATATATTTGTATTGTATTCTTCCCAACTTTTAGCTATCATCTGTCTGTCTCTCTCTCTATCTATATATCTAACTTGCTTTTTCTGTGATCCAACGGATGTTGGCAATTTGGTCTCTGGTTCCTCTGCCTTTTCTAAGTCTGGCTTGTACATCTGGAAGTTCTCGATTTATGTACTGTTGAAGCCTACCTTGAAGGATTTTGAGCATTACCTTGCTGGCATGTGAAATGAGCACAATTTTACAGTAATTTAAACATTCTTTGGGGTTGTTTTCCTTTGGGATTGGAATGAAAGCTGACCTTTTCCTGTGGCCACTGCTGAGTTTTCCAAATTTGCTGACATATTGAGTGCAACACTTTAACAGCATTTTCTTTTAGGATTTGAAATAGCTCAGCTGGAATTCCATTACCTCCACTAGGTTTGTTTGTAGTATTACTCTATGTGCTCTTGCCACCTCTTCTTAATAGCTTCTGCTTCATTTAGGTCCTTGCTGTTTCTGTCCCTCATTGTGCCCATTCTTGCATGGTATCTTCAATTTTTTTGAAGAGATTTCTAGTCTTTCCCAGTCTATTGTTTTCCTCTATTTCTTTGCATTGTTCACTTAGGAAGGCTTGCTTATCTCTCTTTGCTATTCCTTGGAACTCTGCGTTCAGTTGGGTATATCTTTCCCTTTCTCCTTTGCCTTTTGTTTCTCTTCTTTTCTCAGTTACTTGCAAAGCCTCCTCAGACAACCACTTTGCCTTCTTGCATTTCTTTTTCTTTGGGATGATTTACATCCCAATGTACACCTCCTCTACAATGTTATGAATCTATGTCCATAGTTCTTTAGGCACTCTGTCTACCAGATTTAATCCCTTGAATCTATTTGTCACTCCTAGTATATAATCATAAGGTATTTGTTTTAGGTCATACCTGAATGGCCAGTTGTTTTCCTTACTTTCTTCAATTTAAGCCTGAATTTTGAAATAAGGAGTTCATGATCTGAACCACCATCAGCTGCAGGTCTGGTTTTTGCTGACTGTGTCAAGCTGCTCTAATCTATCTATCTTTCTATCTTTCAATCTTTCTAGACATCCTACTCTTAAAGCTACCTTGTTCCCTTTGCAATATACAATGGACATCTTGCAACACACCATAGACTCTTCATATTATAAAACATAAGGATTCACCTTATTGTATGGATATACCATTATGTTGTTGTTGTTCAGTTGCCAAGTTGTGTCTGACTCTTTACAACCCCATTAACTACAGCATGCCAGGCTTTCCTGTCCATCACCAACTCCCAGAGTTTTCTCAAACTCATGTCCGTTGAGTAGTCAGTGATGCCATTCAACCCCTCATCCTCTATCATTCCCTTCTCCTCTTGCCCTCAGTCTTTTGCAGCATTAGGATCTTTTCCTATGAGTTGGCCCTTTGCATCATGGGGCCAAAATATTGAAGCTTCAGCATCAGTTCTTCCAATTAATATTTAGGGCTGATTTCCTCTTGCCTGGAGAATCCCATGGACAGAGGAGAACCTGGTGGGCTATAGTCCATGGGGTTGCAAAGAGTCGAACATGACTGAGCGACTTTCACTCTCTTACTCCTTCAGGATTGACTGGTTTGATCTCCTTGCTGTCCAAGAGACTCTCAAGATTTTTCTCCAGTACCACAGTTTGAAAGTATTAATTCTTTGGTGCTCAACTTTCTTTATGGTCCAACTCTCTCATTCATACATGACTGCTGGAAAAACCATAGCTTTGACTATATGGACCTTTTAATGATTTATTTAAGCAGCGTGCTATTGAGGACAATTTGTTTTTGATTGTTAGAGATAATTCAGTCATTTATTTAGGATAAATTCCAGAAGTATTCTTGTGTCCAAAGTTTAAACTTAAAGATGTGATATACGTTACCACATTGCATTTCTTAAAGTTTGTGTCAGTGCAGAGTCATACTAGCAATACACAGCATGCCTCTTTCCCCATACCATTGCCAAAAATGTAGTGGATACTATGTGTCTACCAAGTACTTGCTGCTGCTGCTAGGTCACTTTAGTCATGTCCGACTCTGTGTGACCCCAGAGACGGCAGCCCACCAGGCTCCCCCGTCCCTGGGACTCTCCAGGCAAGAACACTGGAGTGGGTTGCCATTTCCTTCTCCAATGCATGAAAGTGAAAAGTGAAAGTGAAGTCGCTCAGTGGTATTCCACTCGAAGCGACCCCATGGACTGTAGCCTGCCAGGCTCCTCCATCCATGGGATTTTCCAGGCAAGAGTACTGGAGTGGGGTGCCATTGCCTTCTCCAACCAAGTACTTAGCCAACCACAAGGAACACAAATCAGTTTAGTTTCCAGTGATCATAATCAGAAATAAGAGAGTATCATAGAATAAAATAAAATAATTATAATTATAATTGTTTATGTGTAGAGCTATTTAAATGGAAAACCTGAGAAGTAATGGGAGAAGGAAACAAAGTAATTCTAAAGCACCACAAATTTTGAATATGTTCCCAGCTTCCCAAAATGTGATAACTGGGTCTGAAATTGTTTTCTGCATTAGTACAATTTTGTTCCTGACTGATTATATGGATCATTGCAGAAACTACTTCCACTGTTGACTGGTTACTTTCAGTGACATCTGTGTGTGTGGGATGCTAGTGTATTATGCAAAACCTGCATTAGGAATGTGCTTCATTTGATGCTATGCCCGTTGTCTCCTTTTCTTTTTCCCTAAAATTGCCTCGCTAAAGACTAAAAATTTAATAATAACAGCAATAAGGTTGAAACAGCAAAACTGTGGCCCTTCAAAGAGCTGAGCACTTAAAAGTATCTCAACTATGAATTTGCACTTCATCTACTTTCCTGATGATGGAAAATTCAAGTCATTTATTTTCCTCATGATGCTGTATTGTCCACAAATGATATGCTTCTCACTTACTCTTGAGTAAAAGCCATGCTTAAATTTCCAAGGAGAGCATACTTTACGGAGAAGAAACCTGAATCAGGTGGGTGTGTAGGACGAAGAAAGACCTGGCCTGCTGCTTCCAAGAACAGCTCCCAATGGGCCTCCTCTGTTGCTCTGAAAGAAGTAAATTGCTCAGTTTTGGAGTTACTCTTTGTTCCTTGCAAAGTCCACTTAGGCCATCGAAACAGTGGTTTTGGTTCTGCTTTTTTTTTTTTTTAAGTGGAATAGTACTCGTTTACAGAATGAAAACCTCTCTAAAAGAAAGTAATAACTCTTTGCCCTCGGGCCATGCATTTCCAAAAGCTGCATTGCTGAAACACATTGGCTGTCTGTAGGAAGTTCTTACAAATATGGAACAAATGCGTAACTTTCTTGAATAGCTCAGGAGTTCTGTGACAGAAGCAGCCTACAGAATATAGTGCCTGAGTTCTTACCCATAGATCACCTTCACATGCTGTAAATCTGAGGTGGAAACCCAAAGGTTATACACTAGGGTCCAGTGGGCCAATCTTGCCTGTAGGTTTTTGTCTAGCACCAGGCTTTAAACAATATTTATTGGTAACCAACATTTAAAAATCCAGATTTCAGGGTTTCTCTTGGAAAACTGAGAGATCTGGTATTTATAAGGTACCAGATATATATTTATAAGGTATCAGGTATTTATAAGGATCTGGTATTCTTTCTAAGATAACCGTTCAGAGTGGACTGTCCCATAGAATATGGGCTGCGCTTGTTTATCTCTTTCGCTTACTTCCTGTCTCTTGCCGTTTTGTTATTGTTTGGTTGCTTAGTTGTGTCCTACTCTTTTGTGACTGTGGACTGTAGCCCACCAGGCTCCTCCGTCCATGCAATTTTCCAGGCAAGAATACTGGAGTGGGTTCCCATTTCCTTCTCCTTCCTCTCTCTTGTGGGCCCTTAAATGTACTGCCCCTGGTGAGTTCTGGGAAGGCAGAATATATCTTTCTTTTTTTCTTTTTTTAAGATGATAGAAAGCAAGAGGGAAATCTTTAAGACAGCTCAGTTTGTTATTTCTCCTCTGTGAAGTCTTCTCTCCCCAATAAACAGAGAATACTGTGTTCTGACAACAGTTTGTATACACCCAATGAAGGGACTTTTTGCAATATATTATCTGTTTTTCCCCACATGTGCCTCCCCCATAAACCTAGAGGGTAGAAACTATCCTGATTGCTGTTGTATTGTCCAATGCCTATTACTGTGTGTAGGTCCTTAAGGATGTCTTTTCTGACTTGAATGACTGTCTGGATAGGTGGATGAACAAAACCTCCCTTGGGGACATTCGTGATGATTTTATTTCCTGAGAGGCATAGAAGTGACTCAGAATGGATTTTTCTTAATACTTGGTGCTGCTGGGGTAGTCTGAGTCTTAAAGAACTTTGAGTCAGTGCCCCTGAGGCCTAAGCTATATATTAGCGAAGTAAAAGTCACTCAGTTATGTCCAACTCTTTGCGGCCCCATGGACTACACAGTCCATGGAATTCTCCAGGCCAGAATACTGGAGTGGGCAGCCTTTCCCTTCTCCAGGGGATCATTCCCAACCCAGGGATTGAACCCAGGTCTCCCACATTGCAGGTGGATTCTTTACCAGCTGAGCCACAAGGGAAGCCCAAGAATACTGGGTAGCCCAACCTTGCTCCAAGAGATCTTCCCCACCCGGGAATTGAACTGGGGTCTCCTGCATTGCAGGTGGATTCTTTACCAACTGAACTGTCGGGGAAGCCCTAAAAGCTATATATTAGAGCAACACTATTTCCATGGAGCAACTTTATTTTTCTCTGAATATAGGAAATAATGATTCTTATTTGAACATCCTATTAAAATTAACACAAAACCTAACAAAAGCTCATTATTCCTGTCAAATTTTTAATCATTACCTGACAAAAGAAGAAGTTAAAGTCATCCAAAAATATAATTTCTGTCCTCCCTTTGGAAGAATAACTCATTCAGGTTTTCTCTCATTGTAATTTCCTTTGACTAAACACTTCTGTTTTTAGTTAGAACCTTATAAAAGACAGTAAAATCTTCTTTTCAATCTCACCTTTGTCAAGAACATAAATACAAAATGTTCAATGTTTGGAACAGTTTTGATATATTTCTCCTTTAGGTTCAAAATAACTAGAAGATAACATAGAGTAAATATTTTAGTGACTGCAATAAAAGAGAAGCAATTGAATAAATGGTATCTGACGATGATGATTCTAATTGGAATTGTTGTAAGAGAAAAGCAAAAGCAAGTCCCTGTATGGAAAAGGCGAAGTTGATTTACTTCAATCATATTTAACACAGGTCTATTGTGAATAAGCTCTTAATTATTTTATCATAAACCAGAAGGTTCTTTAAGATCTGTTTCTCAGACAGAGACTTTAATATTTCCGTCACTCTCAAGTGCCATCAGTCACTTTGACACTGATACATTTTAGAAGTAAAATTTAAATAATGTAGATTACATATACTTAATTCTATTTTGCATGTACTTACGTTATAAAATTGGAAATAGATTCATTTATTTGAGGGACAGTGGGGAATCATCAGAGAGCTGATTATGAGTGAGTGAAGTCGCTCAGTCATGTCCGACTCTTTGCGACCCCATGGACTGTAGCCTACCAAGCTCCTCTGTCCATGAAATTTTCCAGGCAATAGTACTGGAGTGGATTGCCATTTCCATCTCCAAGGGATCTTCCCGACTCAGGGATCGAACCCTGGTCTCCCGCATTGTAGACAGAGGCTTTACCATCTGAGCCACCAGGGAAGTCCTAGGAAAGGGTTTATATTAGGTCTGACTGTGAGAAATTCTGAGTAGATTCTGTCTTCTGGGAGTAGTTAGTACTCATTCTATGAATGTCAAAGTCTTGTTAAAACAAGGCTATGGTTTGAGAAGTTGCACTGAATGTCTGTTACACAATTTTTATTTATATATCTCTGAAAGTATATTTTTATATAGCATGCTGCTGCTGCTGCTGCTAAGTCGCTTCAGTCGTGTCCGACTCTGCGCAACCCCGCAGACGGCAGCCCACCAGGCTTCCCTGTCCCTGGGATTCTCCAGGCAAGAACAGTGGAGTGTGTTGCCATTTCCTTCTCCAATGCATGAAAGTGAAAAGTGAAAGTGAAGTCACTCAGCATACTTAATAATAAAAAAGCTACATATTTGGTATGTTAATTATTTAAGGAACCATTTTAAATAGATATTGCATTAAAATATCATTAAAATAAAAGCACTTGCTCAAACACAGAATTTATTTAGTGTTCTTGACCATGGAACACCACATTTTTCTCTGCTGGCATAATCCTTGGGAAAGGTTAATCTCTTTTCTAGGCATTTGAAACTTCTTTCCCATCTTACAATGAGAACATGCCAACTTACACTAAAATGTTGCTTTAATGCTCTTTGTTTGACTATTTAGTAAAGAAAGAGTGCAAAAGAGATTCATCCAACTCTTTGTTGGAAATGAATTCCCCATCATTTTGATGGTGAGTTCCTATGGTACTAAATCACTGTAAGTGTATAGCAATTACTGAACCCGTGGAGTAGCAATTTTCCCCACACAAATATAATTTTATGTTTCTTTAAAGACAATTGTAAAAATATCTAACAAAAGAAATCCCACCAAGGTAATCCTCTTAGGCAAATCTTTGTTTGATGTGGAACAGTGGGTAGGAAAATAGGAACCACAGGCCACAGATGGACTGCTGGGATGTTCTGTTTGGTGCTGGGCTTCTTCTCAAGGCAGCTCTGTCAAGGACTAGTTCTCAGGCTCTTGGGACATCATGTCAAGTTGTGTCGTGGCTCCCAGGTGCCTGCTGGTGAAACAAAGGGCGTGGAGCTCACAGGGAAAGGTGGGGCTGTGGATTCCTCTGGGCAACATCTAAGAAGCTGCAAAGGGGCCTTTCTAAGAGCCCTGGGGTTCTCTGCTGCTCCTGTAGGGCTCAGGGAAGACTGCATGTTGAAAATGGAAACTCAAAAGGACTTCTCATTTGCCTCAAATTTCAAATTACCGGTTGGCTCTGAAGTGTGGGGTGGTGCCATTCAATGGCAAATGGAGGTTTTCTGAAGACAGGTTGTACTGTAAAGAAGGCACTGGCACCCACTCCAGCACTCTTGCCTGGAGAATCCCATGGACGGAGGAGCCTGGTGGGCTGCAGTCCATGGGGTCGCTGAGAGTTGGGCACGACTCAGTGACTTCACTTTCACTTTTCACTTTCATGCATTGGAGAAGGAAATGGCAACCCACTCCAGTGTTCTTGCCTGAAGAATCCCAAGGACGGTGGAGCCTGGTGGGCTGCCATCTATGGGGTCTCACAGAGTCGGACACGACTGGAGCGACTTAGCAGCAGCAGTAGAGGTACCTGTCACTGGACTCAGGTCTCCCTTCACTAAGCTCTTCTTCAATCCAAAGCAACTTCATCAGGTCCTCTACCTGAATTATGGGTTCCCATTTCTCTGGCATGGAAGAAATGTGCCAAATCCTCAGAAATCCAACTTCTCCCACAATTCTTCTTAACCAGCCCTCACACTTTCCAAACTATGTCAATGTGCTCTTTATATATATATATATATATTTTTTTTTCAATGTGGACCATTTTTAAAGTCTTTGTTGAATTTGTCACAATATTGATTCTGTTTTATGTTTTGCTTTTTGGCCCTGAGGCATGTGGGACTTTAGCTTGCCAACAAGGGATAGAACCAGCATCCCTTGCATTGGGAGGTAAAGTCTTAACTACCAGACCACCAGGGAAGTCCCTCAGTGTTCTCATTTTAAAATAAAAATGAAGATACAAATTTATTCCATACTTTTAGGCTTATAGTGACAAACTGATATAGTTACAAGACATATATATTTAATTTAAATATATTATGTTAATTTTTATCAGTTCTCAGGATTCCATTTTAACAAGTTGATTCTAAGACCCTTTGTCAAACAGCTGTGTAAACTTCTGAAGAAAAAATTAATGATCTGTCATTGAATTTTCAACCCTTATTCTTTTAAAACATTCTTGTTGTTACTACCCTATTTCTATCACATATTACCTCACTCCTAGACTACCAAAATATCTTTTCATTTGATTCTCTTGTTTCTACATTCCTCTCAGTCTGCAACTCTACACTATCATAATATCAGATTAATTTTCCCCCAAACAAGATGGCAGTGGCACCCCACTCCAATACTCTTGCCTGGAAAATCCCATGGGCGGAGGAGCCTGGTGGGCTGCCGTCTATGAGGTCGCACAGAGTTGGACACGACTGATGTGACTTAGCAGTAGCAGTTAGCAAACAAGATATATCTTAAAAGATATAATTTGTTTATGACATTCTCTTGTTTAACAATTATTGCTGACTCTCATTGCCCTTAGAATAAAACAGCAAATGCCTTAAAAATGGTTCATCTGGCTCTTTAGAACCTATCCCTGACTACCACTACACTGACCTCACGTATCTATATTCTCTTCACTGCACCTGACCTGTCCTGGATGGTGTTGTAGCGCTATGAACTTGCGCCATGGCTTGCTTAGGGTCTATTGGAAATACAGAGAAGACAGAGCCAGCTCACAAAGGGCTTTATTAGACAGCACTGTCCCTAACCTGGCTGTCCATCATGACTCTGCCAACACCCTAGTCCAATTCACCATTATTTCTCATCTTGACTACACATTTCTATTTGGTTCACTCCTCTGCACTCCAGGCTTATGCCTGGTTTTCTTTCATTCTTAACCATTTGTCATGCTTGATCTTGCGAAAGAGCCATTTCCTTGCTGATCACTCTGTCTCAAATGCTGCTGCTGCTGCTTTATGTCCAGTTATATCATTCTCATTATTTACATCTCATATCAGTTATGCTTTTCTCAAGAAGGGCTGCCTTAAACTCTCTGACCACATCAAAAACCTTTCTTCTATGCTCCTTTAGCTATGTGTGCCTTTTATTCATGACACTTTTCACAGTAAGTGATTTTCATTTATTTTTTGTAGTGTTCGTTTAGTATCAGTCTCTTCATGATACTGTAAGCTGCATTAGAATAAGGATTCTGTCTTTATTTCCTCCTTTTAGAAAATTATGCTGCAGCTTGAGTGAACCTGGAAAACATTATGTGAAATGAAAGAAGCCAGTCACAAAGACCACTTTTTGTACAATTCTGTTCATATGAAATGTCTACAATAGGCAAATGATAGAGGCATTAAAAAAAAAATTAGTGGTTTCCAGGATCTGGAAGGGAAAGGGTTCAGCAAGAACAGAAAATGGGTACTAATGGGTTCAGCTTTTCTCTTTGATGGAAATGTTCTAAAATTAGATTGCAGTCATGGTTGAACAGCTTTTGGAATATAGTAACAAGCACTGAACATTACACTACAGATAGGTAAAGTATAGTGTAGAATGTAAATTATATCCAAATAAAGCAGTTAAAAAATTGCTCTATCTCTGATGTCCAAAGCAATACTTGGTCAAAAATAGGCTCAATACATATTTTTAAAATTAATATTGAATGACAGATCAAAGTCATCCCTTAAGCTTATTTCAAAGAATAAATATTAATCAGATTTACAACTCCTTTTCCCCATAATGAGCATCAGAAAAGAGATTTTGTTAATATTCAACTTCTCTAGAATATTAACTTTTTTTCTGATTTCTGAGAAAATACTACAGCTAAGCAGATCCTCTTATGTCATACTATGTTAGCTTTTCTAGAAAGAAGGTAAGTTTTTTGCATGTTTGTTTGATTGATTTTTGAAAAAATCATGTTCCAAATTACCAAATTTTATTAGCTACACACACACCTTCCATTCTATCAGTTCCCTGTGTGTGGAACCATGTCTAAAATTTTTTCCTACTGTATCCCCAGCTATGATGCCTGTACATAAAAAACTGCTATTTAGTATTTATTGGATGAATGAATAATCTTGAACACCTGAGTGCAACCTGTATTTTACACTGATGCTGACACAAATATTATATTCCAATTCTGTCTATGGTATTCTGTCCTATTATCTATAGACTTTCTGTGATAGTCCATCTTAGAAAAGCTCTCTCTTTCTCTCCCTCTATATATCTATCTATATCTCTACCTATCTGTATCTATCTATACATGTTTTTTGGTTTGTTTTATTTTTGTTATAGAGTCTCTTCATCCTTCATCCCTTGTGGGCTACCCAATTCAAAATACCATCTGCTTTACTGTAGCTCTGTATTTCCCTAGCTAAAATAATTCTGTTCTGCTATGTGCTCTCAAAGCAATTAATTTATCATAGTTCTAAGGTAATGAAACTTTGCATTATAAGCATTCAGTGAAAGGCTCATGTATCTTCAATTTAATTGTAAACTCTTTCAAGAATACAGGCCATTTTGATTATATTCTATCTGCAATAATTCCCAACATAACATTTTGTATGTAATAATTATGTATTCATTCAGTATTTGTCAAAAGAATTAAATAATGGTCGTTCCAGGTAACCAAAGGCATTCCTGGTCTTTATTATTTATCTTGTTTGTTTAATTTATGTGTTTAGCTCCCTTTATGTAGTAGAGATTCTTTTACTGTAGAGTCCTATTTAAACAGTTTCTTGAAGCTTCATTTCTGTCATCTAATTTTAGGAACTTCTTGTAGATTTATTGGAGTAAGACTCTCTAAATAAATAAAAATGGCTCAAACCCTAGTCACAAATCCCCTACATGGTAGGCTAATAATAGAACAATTTTTTCTGATCTACAAAGAGGTTACTATATGTAGGAGTCAGTCCTAAAGCCAGTATAATTGGACCTTATCGAGAATTACTAGGATTAAATTGAGCACAATAAGTAAATTGAAAAGTCAGCTTGGTTCCAAGTCTGTTCAGTTTTCAACTAGTATAGAGCAAAGCATATTTGAGAATGGCTAGTGTAATTAGGAATTTGAGGGGCTGAGGGAAAAAATGTTGTAAAAAGTACTTTTGGAGAAACCCTTTGCTTATTAAAAAAATAAAAAAAGATTTCTGAAGGACTGGTAAGTGATGGTTCAGAAATAAAGTACATCCGTCCCCCACCCCATTTCCTCTTTCTTTCCCTCCTTCAAGAATAAAAACACCCCAAATTCAGAAAAATTAGGAAGAGTTTTCTAAGCAGAACACACTCAAGGCTTCAGAGTTATGACTGAAGACCTGCAAGGGGTATATTTAACTTACACTATTGTGTTCCAGGTATGCACCAGAGTGATTTAGTTACAAGTATACATATATTCTTTTCAGATTCTTTCCCCATATATGTTATTATAGAGTATTGAATAGAGTTCCCTGTGCTATACAGTAGAATTATTTCGTAGAATACTTCAGAGCTACAATTATATTTAAATATTTAAAATTGTTCTACTATTTGCCAGTACTGATACAAGCAACTTGCCTTAGAGCATTCCAAACTACTAAATTTATACAAATGATACATCTGCTTTTTAAAACAATTCTATGAAAGTGTTTTTCATCCTAGAAAGTTCTTTCAAGTAATAAACCCTCTAGAGACATTGCAATATCATTTATAAATTATATGTATGTGCATGCTCAGTAGTGTCTGACTCTTTGCAACCCCATGGACTATATATAGTCTGCTAGGCTCCTCTGCCCATGGAATTTTCCATGCAAGAATGCTGAAGTGGGTTGCCATTTCCTCCTCCAGGGGATTTTCCCAACCCAGGAATTGAACCCACATCTTCTGAGTCTCCTGCATTGCAGATGGATTCTTTACCCGCTGAGCCAGTGATGAAGCCCCACAAATTATAAAAATATAGTTTATACATTTTGAATTTATTAAGCTTAAAAAAAAAAAAAGACAAACACATCTACTTAATAAAAACAAGGTACATTTTGTAATTACCAAAAAGGATTACAAATTAAATGATGTTAAGAAATTGAAATGTATTTTCCCAAAGTGAAAACCTGCCCAATAGGGTAAATTCTGATGCTCTTCTGTTCTTAAATATTTATTTCCTCATTTGTAACAAGAATGGGCCATTTCTGCCTCAAAAAACACCCAGTTTTAGACAAAATATTGAACCTCTGGTGCTAGACTCATATTCCCATGTTACTATCCAGACAATTTTAAATATTAAGAGCCTTGATAGGGTATTTCCCTTCCCACTCTCGCTATGACCCTTGCTTTGTTTTTGAGATTCCATATTCTGTAAAATTTTTTCCCATAATGGGTATACTTTACTGAGTTTTTTTCTTTATAATATCCTTGGAAAGCAGGTTAATCTTTCCTTCCTCTAGTACTTTCTCTAATAGTGGCAAATAAATTATTAAGTAGTAGCAACTGAATATTTACTTTCTTTGTTCTACCTGCTTCTTTCTTAATAATAAATCCAGACATGTATCCCCAAAGATGTCTTATTTTTAGAATTGTTCTGTTTCCTAGGTATTTTTAAGTTTCAAATCCATCTGTCGTCAGAGTTTGGTACAGTCTCTGTACTGTTTATAATAATTTACCCAGAAGTTACTCAAAATATAGTAACCCTAGAAATATTCTACAGCTGTCTTCCTTTTACTATCTCTTATTTATCTTTTGGTTAAATACAGTTAAACAAATGCTTTCATTTGAAATCATCAGCTGAGAATATCAAAACTCTTACTAATTATAAGCTTTAATTTCTGGAAAATTAGGATGGTTGTTTCATTTTCCTCTTCTTTTTCTTTCATCATAGGTGGGACAGAGCCATCACTGGTGCAGGTTTAATTGAATATAATCCATTTGAGTCAGAAAAGATGCTACTGTCTTTTCTGAGGATGAGAGTGTATAATTTCAGAATGAAGGGAAGTGGGGCTACGTGATGGCTGGAAAACATGGTGAGATGAGCTGGACCGAAGAGTGAGCACTGCTGGGCTGCAGGAAGGAGAGAGAGCCCTTCCCGTGGCCAACAACTCACCCATCTGCTGCTAAGTCACTTCAGTCGTGTCCGACAGTGTGCAACCCCATAGACGGCAGCCCACCAGGCTCCCCTGTCCCTGGGATTCTCCAGGCAAGAACACTGGAGTGGGTTGCCATTTCCTTCTCCAATGCATGAAAGTGAAAAGGGAAAGTGAAGTCGCTCAGTCATGTCTGACCCTCAGCCATTCCATGGACTGCAGCCTTCCAGGCTCCTCCATCCATGGGATTTTCCAGGCAAGAGTACTGGAGTCGGGTGCTATTGCCTTTTCCAACCTCAAATGGCAGTGCTGGCTCATAGGCTAGTCCTGAAATCAGCTGAGCCACCCCATTGTGTGACAGAAAGCTGCTCTGCAGGAATCTCCTGATGTTGTGATCTAGAAGATGGGTCCTGCCTTTTTCCACAATGAAACTGGCCATGGGGATAATAATCTACTTCTGCCACCCCATTTAGAAATATTCTGGGACTTTGAGTAACAAAAAAAAAATCCTTCCCAGGCAATCTGGATTTTTCTCTGTAAACTTTCCATTTTATCACACTGGAAAGCTGGTGTTTATGTTGAGCTAGTTATATTCATTCAAAAAGTCTTTGCTAAGCCCAGTGTCTGTGTGTGGTAGCAGCAATAGTAACAACCATTTATTAATGTTTACTATGTGCCTGGAACTGGGCTAGGTGCTTATTTCCCTAAATATTTATGGAACCCATTGCATGATTATTATTATCAGCAATTAGCCGGATAAAGAAATTGAAATTTACAAAGGAGTAGTAATTTTCCTAGGGTCACATGACAATTAAGTAAAAGTGTAGAGGTTTGAATTTAGAATTCTCTGCCTTTTGAGACATTTTTCTTTTCAGTGCTTTAAAAAGCTCCCCCATAGTGTTACTCTGAGTAGATGTCTTGGGCAGAAGTAAAAGGAAAGTAGGGCCACTTTCTTGGTGTGCACATGTTCTAGCTGGGGAGAAAAACATATTTTTCTGTATAACAATTAGAGACAAATTTAGTAAGTTGAATATCAAATGGACTTGCACCAAAAAGCACATGTGTTTTCACTTGAAGGTATGATTTTATTCGAGGTCCTGCATTTCAGGAATGAAAAGAATTTATGAAGAGAGAGTATACATCTTACGTTATTTTTTCTGTGGAATTGTTCTTTGTTGTTCAGTCACTAAATCATGCCCAACTCTTTGTTACCCCATGAACTGAAACATGGCAGGTTTCTCTGTCCTACACTATCTCCTGGAGTTTTCACAAACTCATGCCCACTGAGTCGGTAATGCCATCCAACCATCTTACTCTGTATCACCCCCTTCTCCTCCTGCCCTCAATCTTTTCCAGCATCAGAGTCTTTTCAAATGAGTCAGCTCTTCACATCAGATGGCCAAAGTATTGGAGCTTCAGTTTCAGCATCAGTCCTTCCAATGAATATGCAGGACTGATTTCCTTTAGGATTAAGTGATCTTCTCTGCTGGGAGCCAGCTGAGGAATCCCGCCTGTGGCAATGGTCATGAGGAAGGAAGCCAGACATACGCAAAGGCATGATCTAGCTTCAGGGGTTCCCCCTGGGTTTTCCTGAACAGCTACCCACAAAAACCAGAGTCAGCCTGATTTTTTTGTACTGTGCTTTCCACTCTTTTGACATTCTCTGGAAAAAGTTAACTCAGGGCTTCAGTCTCCTGCATATGAAAGGAATGTTTCAGCTCAAACCCCTTTGATGGCTCTCTAACTAGCCTGACAGGTTCACCCAGACTTGTGCAATTTGTGAATTGCTTACAGTCCCCCAACCGCAAGAGGCACAAAGCTTAAAGCATCTTAAAGATGCAGAGCCTTTTCTAAAGAGCTAAAAATTGTATTGGTGAAAGCCTGACAGGTTCACCCGGACTTGTGCAATTTGTGAATTGCTTACAGTCCCCCAACCGCAAGAGGCACAAAGCTTAAAGCATCTTAAAGATGCAGAGCCTTTTCTAAAGAGCTAAAAATTGTATTGGTGACGGGTTTTCACTGTTGACTCAATGACTGCTGCCAGGCCTCCATATTCTTTATCTTTTAGACACCTGAGAGGATATTAATCAATGTAATCAGGATGCAGAAATAGGAATATAGTAGTTTTGATGTTAGCAACACTAGACTTTTGAGTTAATTACTTTTCTCTTTGTTATAAATTACTGTACTCCTTTTACTTGTTATAAATTGTTGTATCCTTGCTATGTAAGAATGTAACTTTATTTAGTGCTTTCTGAGAGTGGCACCAGACTTTGGGAAGAACAACATTTTTAAGACAAATAAGTCTTCTGGTTGACAAACCCTTATGAGAAAAGGGCCGTAAAATGTTAATTGGCCTTCTGGCCATAAAATGATGTAAATCACCTAAGACTTGTGTATACAACTAGGTATGCAGAGAGAAAGCCTGGTCTCGATAAGAGTCGGGGCTGCTGATGCTGCATAATTTTTTATTATCCATTGATCTCTATGTACAAAAAAAGGTATAAAAGGCCTTTCTGAACAATAGAGGATGGGCCAGTCACTGGAAAGACTGGTTGCCCCCATGTGGTCTATTCTCCTTCTCTCCTTTTCTAGCTGAATTCCCATCTGGAGTGAGGAGGCTAACCACATCTACTTACTTGCCCTGGCTTCTAAGATCCGTGAGAGAGGGAGCCCAAGGTGGGGCACCCTCCGATATTGAAACGGACGCCGGTGGCCTAACATAGATGGTGCAAACTTCTTGTCCTGAAGTTTTATTGGCTTTCCCCATAAACCAAGTTATTCAGCCTCTTTTCTCCACTAAATTTTCCTACTACACTATTTCTTCCTAATCTCTCTTTATATTTCTAATTAAATAAGTTTTCCTTGCCTATGCTGTCTCCCCTTTGAATTCCTGGATCCACCGGGGCAGGACCCTGGCACTTATCTGCTTGCAATCCAAGTGACACTCAAGAGTGTTCTTCAGCACCACAGTTCAAAAGCATCAGTTCTTCAGTGCTCTGCCTTCTTTATGATCCAACTCTCACATTCATACATGACTGCTGGAAAAATCATAGCTTTGATAATATGGGCCTTTGTCAACAAAGGAATGTCTCTCCTTTTTAATGCTCTTTATAGGTTAGTCATAGATTTTCTTCCAAGGAGCAAGTGTCTTTTAATTTTGTGATCACAGTCATCCTCTACAGTGATTCTGGAGCCCAAGAAAATAAAATCTACCACTGCTTCTACTTTTTACTCAACTATTTGCCATGAAGTGATGGGACCAGATGCCATGATCTTTTATTGAATGTTGAGCTTTAAGCCAGTTTTTTCACTCTCCTCTTTCATCCTCATCAAGAGGCTCTTTGGTTCCTCTTCATTTTCTGGCATTAGAGTGGTATCATCTGCATATCTGAGGTTGCTGATATTTCTCCCCTCAGTCTTGATTCCAGCATGTGATTCATCCCCCCAGCATTTTGCATGAGGTACTCTGCATAGAAGTTAAATAAACAGAATGACAATATACAGCCTTGACATACTCCTTTCCAAATTTTGAACCAGACAGCTTTTCCATGTCCAGGTATAGCTGTTGCTTCTTGACCTGCACACAAGTTTCTTAGCAGGCATGTAAGGAAGGCATTCTGCTATCTTTAAAATTTTTCCACAGCTGTGATCCACACAGTCAAAGGCCTCTGCATAGTCAATGAAACAGATGTTATTCTGAAATACCCTTGCTTTCTCCGTGATCCAACAAATGTACGTAATTTGATTTCTGGTTCTTCTGCCACTTCAAACCCCAAATTATACATCTGGAAGTTCTTCGTTTAGTTAAGTTCAGTCACCAAGTTGTGTCCAACTCTTTGCCACCCCGTGTACTGCAGCATGCCAGGCTTCCCTGTCCATCACCAACTCCTGGAGCTTGCTCAAACTCATGTCCATCAAGTCGGTGATGCATTCTGCTATCTTTAAAATTTTTCCACAGCTGTGATCCACACAGTCAAAGGCCTCTGCATAGTCAATGAAACAGATGTTATTCTGAAATACCCTTGCTTTCTCCGTGATCCAACAAATGTACGTAATTTGATTTCTGGTTCTTCTGCCACTTCAAACCCCAAATTATACATCTGGAAGTTCTTCGTTTAGTTAAGTTCAGTCACCAAGTTGTGTCCAACTCTTTGCCACCCCGTGTACTGCAGCATGCCAGGCTTCCCTGTCCATCACCAACTCCTGGAGCTTGCTCAAACTCATGTCCATCAAGTCGGTGATGCCATCCACCCATCTCTTCCTCTGTTGTCCCCTACTCCTCCTGCCTTCAATCTCTCCCAGCATCACAGTCTTTTCCAAAGAGTCATATCTTTGCATCACGTGGCCAAAGTATTGGAGCTTCAGCTTTAGCATCAGTCCTTCCAATAAATACTTAGGACTGATTTCCTTTAGGATTGACTGGTTTGATCTCCTTGCAGTCCAAGGACTCTCAAGAGTTTTCTCCAACACCACAGTTCAAAAGCATCAATCGTTTAGTGCTCAGCTTACTTTACGGTCCCATTCTCACATCCATACATGACTACTGGAGAAAGCACAGTTTTGACTAGACAGACCTTTATAGGTAAAGTAATGTCTCTGCTTTTAAATATGCTATCTAGATTGGTCACAGCTTTTCTTCCAAGGAGCACATGTCTTTTAATTTCATGGCTTCAGTCACCATCTGCAGTGATTTTGAAGCCCCTCCAAATAAAGTCTGCCACTGTTTCCATTGCTTCCCCATCTATTTGCCATGAAGTGGTGGGACCAGATGCCATGATCTTAGTTTTCTGAATGTTGGGTTTTAAGCCAACTTTTTCACTCATCTCTTTCACTTTCATCAAGAGGCTCTTTAGTTCTTCTTCACCTTCTGCCATAAGGGTGATGTTATCTGCATATCTGAAGTTATTGATATTTCTCCCGGCAGTCTTGATTCCAGCATGTGCTTCATCCAGCCTGGCATTTTGCATGATGTACTCTGCATATAAGTTAAATAAGCAGAGTGACAAAATGTGGCTTTGACTTACTTCTTTCCCCATTTGAACCAGTCTGTTGTTCCATGTCCAGTTCTCACTGTTGCTTCTTGACCTGCATACAGATATCTCAGGAGGCAGGTAATGTGGTCTGGTATTCCCATTCTTTAGGAATTTTCCACAGTTTGTTGTGATCCACATAGTCGAAGGCTTTGGAGTAGTCAATAAAACAGAAGTAGATTTTTTCTGGAACTCTCTTGGTTTTTCTATGATCCAATGGATGTTGGCAATTTGATCTCTGCTTCCTCTGCCTTTTCTAAATCCAGCTTGAACATCTGGAAGCTCTTGGTTCACGTACTGTTGAAGCCTAACTTGGAGAAGTTTGACCATTACTTTGCTAGAATGTGAGATGAGTGCAATTGTGTGATAGTTTGAGCATTCTTTAGCATTGCCTTTCTTTGGGATTGGAATGAAAACTGGCCTTTTTCAGTCCCTTGGCCACCCCTGAGTTTTTGAAATTTGCTGGTATATTGAGTGCAGCACTTTGACAGCATTGTCTTTTAGAATTTGAAATAACTCAACTAGAATTCCATCACCTCCTCTAGCTTTGTTTATAGTGATGCTTCCTAAGGCCCACTTGACTTCACATTCTAGGATGTCTGGCTCTAGGTGAGTGATCACACCATCGTCATTATCTGGGTCATAAAGATCTTATTTGTATTTTCTTCTGTGTATTCTTGCCACCTCTTCTTAATATCTTCTGCTTCTGTTAGGTCCAGACCATTTCTGTCCTTTATCGAACCCATCTTTGCATGAGATATTCCCTTGGTATCTCTAATTTTCTTGAAGTGATCTCTAGTCTTTCCCATTCTATTGTTTTCCTTTATTTCTTTGTATCAATCACTGAGGAAAGCTTTCTTATCTCTCCTTGTTATTCTTTGGAACTCTGCATTCAGAAGGGTATATCTTTCCTTTTCTCCTTTGCCTTTTACTTCTCTCTTTTCCTCAGCTATTTGTAAGGACTCCTCAGACCACCATTTTGCCTTTTTGCATTTCTTTTTCTTGGGGATGGTCTTGATCACTGCCTCCTGTACAGTGTCTCAAACCTTTGTCCATAGTACTTCAGGCACTCTATCAGATCTAATCCCTTGACCCTATTTGTCACTCCCACTGTATAATTGTAGAAGATTTGACTTAGGTCATACCTGAATGGTCTAGTGGTTTTCCCTACTTTCTTCAGTTGAAGTCTGAATTTGGAAGTAAGGAGCTCATGATCTGAGCCACAGTCAGTGCATGGTGTTTTTGCTGACTGAATAAAGTTTCTTCATCTTTGGCTGCAGAGAATATAATCAATCTTGTTTCAGTATTGACCATCCAGTGATGTCCATGCATAGAGTATTCTCTTGTGTTGTTGGAAGAGGGTGTTTGCTATGACCAGTGCATTCTCTTGGCAAAACTCTGTTACCCTTTGATCTACTTCATTTTGCACTCACTCCAAGGCCAAATTTGCCTGTTACTCCAGGTATCTCTTGACTTCCTACTTTTGCATTCCAATCTCCTATGATGAAATGGACATCTTTTTTGGTGTTAGTTTTACAAAGTTTTGTAGGTCTTCATAGAACTGTTCAGCTTCAGCTTTTTCAGCATTTCTGGCTTGGGCATGGGCTTGGATTACTCTGATATTGAATGGTTTGCCTTGGAAACAGAGATCATTCTGTCATTTTTGAGACTGCACCCAAGAACTGCATTTTAGACTCTTTGTTGACTATAACAGCTATTCCATTTCTTCTAAGGGATTCCTGCCCACAGTAGTAGATATAATGGTCATCTGAATTAAATTCGCCCATTCCAGTCCATTTTAGTTCACTGATTCCTAAGATGTCGATGTTCACTCTTGCCATCTCCTGTTTGATCACTTCTGATTTACCTTGATTAATGGACCAACATCCCAGGTTCTTATGTGATATTGCTCTTTACAGCATCAGACTTTACTTACATCACCAGTCACATCCATAACTGGGCATTGTTTTTGCTTTGGCTCTGTGTCTTTATTCTTTCTGGAGTTGTTTCTCCATTCTTCTCCAGTAGTATACTGGGCATCTACTGACCTGGGTATTTCATCATTCAGTGTCATATCTTTTTGCCTTTTTATATTGTTCCTGGGGTTCTCTGATAGCTCCATTGGTAAAGAATCTGCCTGCAATGTGGAAGACCCTGGTTCAATTTCTGGGTTGGGAAGATCCCCTGGAGAAGGGATATCTACCCACTCCAGTGTTCTTGGGCTTCCCTTGTGGCTCAGCTGGTAAAGAATTCGCCTGCAATGCCAGAGACCTGTGTTCGATCCCTGGGTTGGGAAGGTCCCCTGGAGAAGGGAAAGCCTACCCACTCCAGTATTCTGGCCTGGAGAATTCCATGATCGAGTCCATGCGATTGCAAATGGTCAGACATACCTGAGCAACTTTCACTTTCACATGGGGTTCTCAAGGCAAGAATAATGAAGTTATTTACCATTCCCTTCTCCAGTGGACCACATTTTGTCAGAACTCTCCATCATGACCCGTCTGTCTTGGGTGGTCCTACACGGCATTGCTCATAGTTTCATTCAGTTAGACAAGGCTGTGGTTCATGTGATCAGTTTGATTAGTTTTCTGTGATTGTGGTTTTCATTCTGTCTGTCCTCTGACGGATAAGGATAAGAGGCTTATGGAAGCTTCCTGATGGGAGAGACTGACTTTGTGGAAATTGGGTCTTGTTCTGATGGTCAAAAAAGATATCAAATAAGCTTGTTTCATCACCATTGTCATCATCTGCTGCCATGATCCTATTTCTTTTTGATAGTCACCATCTGTGCTAGTCGTTGCCCTGCCCCCTCCCAAATCCTCTCAAAGAAACACGGAGGGATCTGGTGTGAAAGCCCAGAAGCTACATCTGAGGAATGTGGCTTCCTAGGGGACCCAGATGTCAGACGCACTCCAACCCCCACTGATTCCGCTGCTCCTTTAAACCCCCAGAGGCAGCAAGCCTCCACCCAGGGGACTACCGCATAGTGCAAACTCTTCCCAGAAGCTCCCAGAAGTTCTTGGTTCAGGGACTGCTAAAGCATAGCTTGAAGGATTTTGAGCATAACTTTGCTAGCATGTGGAATGAGTGTAATTGTGCGGTAGTTTGAACATTCTTAGTCATTGCTTTTCTTTGAGATTGGAATGAAAACTGATCTTTTCCAGTCCTGTGGCCACTGCTGAGTTTTCCAGATTTGCTAACATGTTGCATTTTAACAGCATAGTCTTTTAGGATTTGAAATAGCTCAGTTGGAATTCCATCACCTCCACTAGCTTTGTTTATAGTAATGCTTCTTAAGACCTACTTGATTTTCACATCCCAGGATGTCTGGGTCTAGGTGAGTGACCACATAATCTTGGTCATCTGGGTCTTTAAGACCATTTTTGTACAGTTTTCCTGTGTATTCTTGCCACCTCTTCTTAATCTCTTCTGCTTCTGTTAGGTCCTTATTGTTTCTGTCCTTTTTTATGCTGGTCCTTGCATGAAATGTTCCCTTGATATCTCCAATTTTCTTGAAGAGGTCTCTAGTCTTTCCCATTTTGTTGTTTTCCTCTATTTCTTTGCACTGTTCTTTGAAGAAGGTCTTCTTATCACTCCTGGTTTTTCTCTGGAACTCTGCATGCAGTTGGGTATATCTTTCTCTTTCTCCCTTACTCTTTGCTTCTCTTCTTTCCTCAGCTATTTGTAAAGCCTCGTCAGACAACCACTTTGCCTTTTTGCATTTCTTTTTCTTTACAATGCTTTTGTTCACTGTCTCCAGTTCAGTACTCTGAATCTGTTCATAGTTCTTCAGACATTCTGTCTACAAAGTCTAATCTCTTGATTCTATTGGTCACCTCCACTGTATAATCATAAGGGATTTGATCTAAGTCATACCTGAATGGCCTAGTGATTTCCCCTGCTGCTGCTGCCTACTTTCTTTAATTTAAGCCTGAATTTTGCAGTAAAGAGCTTGTGATCTGGTTACAGGATATGTACATTTAACAAAGTAAATTTTTATAGTGTGTGTTTAGGTAAAAGGAGAAATATTCATAAATATGTATAATGCATACAAATTACATAAAGTACAAGTTTTCTAGGACCTCTCTTACAGAAAGCTGACTCTGTAAAATGCTTTTATTTGAACTTTGTGAAAGATCTACTGACATCATGGGTGGAAACAAATAACTGAAACCTTGAAAAGCATTTCTATTACTTTAAAAAATTTTTATGCATATATGAAGTCATAGTTCTTTTGTTCAAAGAATGACAATGGCATACTTATGTATTTCTACTTCTAATGAAATTGATTAAATTGATGAGTTTCAGTTTCTTTTTTAATCCTTAGAAAGTAGGTTAATCTTCTGCTGGGGTATTTGAAATGCTATCTCAATCAGGATCCCATCAGGAGACAGAAACATTGCAGTAATTTGAATAGGAAAACTTTAATATAAAAATTATTTTAAAATTTCATATCTATCTGTCATCTATCCTTCTATTTGCTTATAACTAAGAGGGAATAAAGGAGAATTCCACAGAATACCATGGGTCTGAGGGAGAGGACCTAAAGAAGAGAATAACTTGGAAAGAGAGCTATTCTCTCTGAGAGTGGGATGTAGACTTTGTTGAAAAGGATGTGTTTCCAGTTCACTGGATAGTGGAGAGGTTTCCTGGCTTGCTGAGTTGTCAGGACCAGAATTGATCCAAAATCAATGAATTGAGGCTTGCTAGTGATGCTGTGTTTGTGTTTAAAGTTCTATGCTCGCTTTGTGTTTAAAGTTCTCCAGACTTTAGTTGGGATATATTTTAAGGTTTTGTGCTTCCAATTTTAGCCTTGATCTGTATTTGAGTACTCACATGGCACTTCAGTCTGATTTTGCCTCAGATTGTTCCATTAGAAGCTGGCTGAGACATCTTTGGTCCATTCCTTTGGGACCAGGGAATCTTCACTGAAATTGGGATGAATTGTAGCCTGTAGAATGCATGTGTGCCTGCTCAGTCATGTCCGATTTTTTGCAACTCTGTGGACTGTGGCCCATTCTTGGTTCATAGGATTTTTTTTTTTTTTTTTTCAGGCAAGAATACTGAAATCATTCAGTAGTTGGGCTAAATTATTGGATTGCTATCTCTTCCTCCAGGGAAATCTTCCTGACCCAGACCTGTTTTATGGGAACTGCCTAAAAAGACTGGCCTGGCTCCTCTGGAAGTAAACTGTTTTCTTAGAACTATAGGCTATTTGAGTGGCAGGCTGTTTGAACTGAGTTGTTTGAGCTTTAAACTGTTTAAGCTGTTTGAGAACTATTCTTTTACTGTAGGGAAAAACACCTCTGAGAAAAGGGATTCCAGTTATCTAAATATTTTCAGAATACCCCTCACTACAAGAACTTTGGTTGATTTTATGTTTAAAAATCATGATCCTTCCTTATGGGCATTTCTAACTAAATGGACCTACCTGACCAAGGAGTATTTAGAGTATCAATGGCCATTACAATGGGAAGCTTTTGAAATCCTCAAACTTTCTTAAAACTGAATTAGATTATTAGTTTTCTTAAAAAAAAAAAAAATTTCCAATATTGAAGGGAATGCCTATTTTGATGGGTATTTTGAGGCTTCCCAGGGTTATCAGGAGTTTTAAACTGCCTCCCTGCAAAATAAGACTTTAAGATTCACTGAAGTAAACAGCCATAGAAAGATAAAGTGGCTCCCAAGCCTCAAGCTCTTCTTCTTGGGCTTTGTCTCACAACCTGCCTCTACTGCCATCTACCTCCTTCCTTTCCACGCCACCTGTACCTTCAACTCCCCCAATACTAATACCTCACTGAAATTCCTTTTAAAAAAAAACTTGTTCCACTCCCTTTTCCTCTGAACTTGTCAGAACCTTGCCCTTTGAAATTAAGCCTTCTAAGGATCCAGAGGTTAAACCTTTAATTTCTTATATTCCTTGGACTAAGTATTTTATTTTCTTGAGCTCCAAAGTCACTGCAGATGGTGACTGCAGCCACAGAATCAAAAGATGCTTGCTCCTTGGAAGAAAAGCTATCACAAACCTAGACAGCCTATTGAAAAGCAGAGATATCAGTTTGCCGACAGAAGTCTGAATAGTCAAAGCTATGGTTTTTCCAATAGTCATATATATGAGAGAGCTAGACCATAAAGAAGGCTGAGCACTGAAGAATAGATACTTTCAAACTCTGGTCAATCAAACTAGTCATTATATAGATCAAACCAGTCAATCCCAAAGGAGATCAACCCTGAATATTCATTGAAAGACTAATGGTGAAACTGAAGCTCCAACACTTTGGCCACCTGATGTGA
Source organism: Cephalophus harveyi (assembly GCA_006410635.1). NCBI lineage: Eukaryota > Metazoa > Chordata > Mammalia > Artiodactyla > Bovidae > Cephalophus > Cephalophus harveyi. Next base: position 944,539 of record SJYT01053331.1, read on the forward strand.
AGAGCTGAGTGAACAGGGAACAGACCCTGATGCTGGGAAAGATTGAAGGCAGGAGGAGAAGGGGACGACAGAGGATGAGATGGTTGGATGGCATCACCGACCCAATGGATATGAGTTTGAGCAAACTTCAGGAGATGGTGAATGACAGGGAAGCCTGACATGCTGTGATCCAGGAGTCACAAAGAGTCAAACACAACTTAGCAACTGAACAACAACAACTGGGCTAAAACTGAATTGCAAGCCATGGTCAAAGAATTTCCCAAAGTAACCAAAGATCCCCACAGATTTGCTAAGGAACTTAACACGTCACTCAAACTTTTCAGCCTGGTTTCTCTGACTTATATCAACTAATTCTAGTTTGTATGCTTGTCAGCAAAGGCCAGCCCAACACTTGATGAAAATCATAATTTGGGAAAACCCTAAAGCTTCTCTAGTATTACACCTGGGAGACCAGTCCATTAATTTATTTTATGATCAGTTTCAGGCAATTGTTAGGTGACTTCATGAAGCAGTTCCCAGGGATTTTTCAAAGCTTGTTAATTGGAACAAAACTCAGGCTTATAAACAAAAATCTGAATGAATTTGTTCATGACTATTACAACTGACTTCAGTTTATTTTGGGCTTCCCTGGTGGCTCAGATGGTAAAGAATCCACCTGCAATGCAGGAAACCTGGGCTCAATCCCTGAGATGGGAAGATCCCCTGGAGGAGGTTATGGCAACCCACTCCAGTATTCTTGCCTGAAGAATTCTGCTTTTCCTTCCGACATTGATTCCTCAAGGTAGCTTTTAACTTTATGTATATTAATGTGCTGAATCAGGACCTTTGGTAGAAAGGACCAAGATGGAATGGAAAAACCACTTCAGTTGATCTGGCAAAGCAGTTCTCTTACACTCTGTGTGCATACACGCTGAGTCACTCAGTCATGTCTGACTGTTTGTGATCCATGCACTGTAACCCACCAGCCTCCTCAGTCCATGGGATTTTTCAAGCAAGAATACTGAAGTGGGATGCCATTTCCTTCTCCAGGGGATCTTCCCAACAGGAATCAAAGTCTCTTAGTATCCTGCATTGGCAGGTGGATTCTTTGCCTCTAGTACCACCTCAAGATGAGTCACCTCAAAGGGAGATCAGCAATATGTTTAATCTCAACACCAGCAATTGAAAGCTCCTAAACAAAATTAAAACTCTCCTGTGGTTAGTCACTCAGTCATGTCTGACTCTTTGGGACCCCATGGACTGTAGCCTGCCAGGCTGCTCTGTCCATGGGGATTCTCCAGGCAAGCATACAGGAGTGGGGTGCCGTGCCCTCCTCCAGGGGATCTTCCCAACCCAGGTATCAAACCCAAATCTCCCGCATTGCAGGCGGATTCTTCACTGACTGAGGCACTAGGGAAGCCCAAGAATACTGAAGTGGGTAGCCTGTCCCATACTTTAAAAAATTTTTATGCATATATGAAGTCATAGTTCTTTTGTTCAAAGAATGACAATGGCATACTTATGTATTTCAACTTCTAATGAAATTGATTAAATTGATGAGTTCCAGTTTCTTTTTTAATCCTTAGAAAGTAGGTTAATCTTCTACTGCTGTATTTGAAATGCTATCTCAATCAGGATCCCATCAGGAGACAGAAACAATGCAGTAATTTGAATAGGAAAACTTTAATATAAAAATTATTTTAAAATTTCATATCTATCTATCATCATCTATCCTTCTATCTGCTTATAACTAAGAGGGAATAAAGGAAAATTCCACAGAATACCATGGGTCTGAGGGAGAGGACCTAAGGAAGAGAATAACTTGGAAAGAGAGCTATTCTCTCTGAGAGTGGGATGTAGACTTTGTTGAAAAGGATGTATTTCCAGTTCACTGGGTAGTGGAGAGGTTTCCTGGCTTGCTGAGTTGTCAGGACCAGAATTGATCCAAAGTCAATGAATTGAGGCTTGTTAGTGATGCTGTGTTTGTGTTTAAAGTTATTATGCTCGTTTTGGGTTTAAAGTTCTCCAGACTTTAGTTGGGATTTATTTCAAGGTTTTGTGCTTCCACTTTTAGCCTTGATCTGTATTTGAGTACTCACATGGCACTTCAGTCTGATTTTGAGTCAGACTGTTCCATTAGAAGCTGGCTGNTTTGTGTTTAAAGTTATTATGCTCGTTTTGGGTTTAAAGTTCTCCAGACTTTAGTTGGGATTTATTTCAAGGTTTTGTGCTTCCACTTTTAGCCTTGATCTGTATTTGAGTACTCACATGGCACTTCAGTCTGATTTTGAGTCAGACTGTTCCATTAGAAGCTGGCTGAGACATCTTTGGTCCATTCCTTTGGGACCAGGGAATCTTCACTGAAATTGGGATGAACTGTAGCCTTTAGAATGCATGTGTGCCTGCTCAGTCATGTCCGATTTTTTGCAACTCTGTGGACTGTGGCCCATTCTTGGTTCATAGGAATTTTTTTTTTTTTCAGGCGAGAATACTGAAATCATTCAGTAGTTGGGCTAAATTATTGGATTGCTATCTCTTCCTCCAGGGAAATCTTCCTGACTCAGACCTGTTTTATGGGAACTGCCTAAAAAGACTGGCCTGGCTCCTCTGGAAGTAAACCGTTTCCTTAGAACTATAGGCTATTTGAGTGGCAGGCTGTTTGAACTGAGTTGTTTGAGCTTTAAACTGTTTAAGACACTTGAGAACTATTCTTTTACTGTAGGGGAAAACACCTCTGAGAAAAGGGATTCCAGTTATCTAAATATTTTGAGAATACCCCTCACTACAAGAACTTTGGCTGATTTTATGTTTAAAAATCATGATCCTTCCTTATGGGCATTTCTAACTAAATGGACCTACCTGACCAAGGAGTATTTAGAATATCAATGGCCATTACCATGGGAAGTTTTTGAAATCCTCAAACTTTCTTAAAACTGAATAAATTATTAGTTTTCTTAAAACAAAAATTTCCAATACTGAAGGGAATGCCTATTTTGATGGGTATTTTGAGGCTTCCCAGGGTTATCAGCAGTTTTAAACTGCCTCCCTGCAAAATAAGACTTTAAGATTCACTGCATTAAACAGCCAAAGAAAGATAAAGTGGCTCCCAAGCCTCAAGCTCTTCTTCCTGGGCTTTGTCTCAGGATCTGCCTCTAGTGCCATCTACCTCCTTCCTTTCCATGCCACCTGTACCTTCAGCTCCCCCAATACTAATACCTCACTGAAATTCCTTAAAAAAAAAAAACTTGTTCCACTCCCTTTTCCTCTGAACTTGTCAGAACCTTGCCCTTTGAAATTAAGTCTTCTAAGAATCCAGAGGTTAAACCTTTAATTTTTTATATTCCTTGGACTAACTATTTTATTTTCTTGAGCTCCAAAGTCACTGCAGATGGTGACTGCAGCCACAAAATCAAAAGATGCTTGCTCCTTGGAAGAAAAGCTATCACAAACCCAGACAGCGCATTGAAAAGCAGAGATATCAGGTTGCTGACAGAAGTCTGCATAGTCAAACCTATGGTTTTTCCAATAGTCATATATATGAGAGAGCTAGACCATAAAGAAGGCTGAGCACTGAAGAATAGATACTTTCAAACTCTGGTCAATCAAACTAGTCATTATATAGATCAAACCAGTCAATCCCAAAGGAGATCAACCCTGAATATTCATTGAAGGAGTAATGGTGAAATTGAAGTTCCAACACTTTGGCCACCTGATGTGAAGAGCTGACTCAACAGGGAACAGACCCTGATGCTGGAAAAGATTGAAGGCAAGAGGAGAAGGGGACGACAGAGGATGAGATGGTTGGATGGCATCACCGACTCAATGGACATGAGTTTGAGCAAACTTCAGGAGATGGTAAATGACAGGGAAGCCTGACACGCTGCAATTCAGGAGTCACAAAGAGTCAAACACAACTTAGCAACTGAACAACAACAACTGGGCTAAAACTGAATTGCAAGCCATGGTCAAAGAATTTCCCAAAGTAACTAAAGATCCCCACATATTTCCTAAGGAACTTAACACGTCACTCAAACTTTTCAGCCTGGTTTCTCTGACTTACATCAACTAATTCTAGTTTGTATGCTTGTCAGCGAAGACCAGCCCAGCACTTGATGAAAATCATAATTTGGGAAAACCCTAAAGCTTCTCTAGAATTACACCTGGGAGACCAGTCCATTAATTTATTTTATGATCAGTTTCAGGCAATTGTTAGGTGACTTCATGAAGCAATTCCCAGGGATTTTTCAAAGCTTGTTAATTGGAATAAAACTCAGGCTTATAAACAAAAATCTGAATGAATTTGTTCATGACTATTACAACTAACTTCAGTTTATTTTGGGCTTCCCTGGTGGCTCAGATGGTAAAGAATCTGCCTACAATGCAGGAGACCTGGGCTCAATCCTTGATTTGGGAAGATCCCCTGGAGGAGGTTATGGCAACCCACTCCAGTATTCTTGCCTGAAGAATTCTGCTTTTCCTTCCGACATTGATTCCTCAAGGTAGCTTTTAACTTTATGTCTATTAATGTGCTGAATCAGGACAAGGATTCAGTGTAGAAAGGACCAAGATGGAATGAAAAAAACCACTTCAGATTGAGTTGATCTGGCAAAGCAGTTCTCTTACACTCTGTGTGCATACATGCTGAGTCACTCAGTCATGTCTGACTGTTTGTGATCCGTGCACTGTAACCCACCAGCCTCCTCAGTCCATGGGATTTTTCAGGCAAGAATACTGAAGTGGGATGCCATTTCCTTCTCCAGGGGATCTTCCCAAAAGGAATCAAAGTCTCTTAGTATCCTGCATTGGCAGGTGGATTCTTTGCCTCTAGTGCCACCTCAAGATGAGTCACCTCAAAGGGAGATCAGCAATATCTTTAGTCTCAACACCAACAATTGAAAGCTCCTAAACAAAACTAAAACTCTCCTGTGGTTAGTCACTCAGTCATGTCCGACTCTTTGGGACCCCATGGACTGTAGCCTGCCAGGCTGCCCTGTCCATGGGGATTCTCCAGGCAAGCATACAGGAGTGGGGTGCCGTGCCCTCCTCCAGGGGACCTTCCCAACCCAGGTATCAAACCCAAGTCTCCCGCATTGCAGGCGGATTCTTCACTGACTGAGGCACTAGGGAAGCCCAAGAATACTGAAGTGGGTAGCCTGTCCCTTCTCCAAGGGATTTTCCTGCCCAAGGAATTGAACCAGGGTCTCCTGCATTGTAGGTGGATTCTTTACCAGCTGAGCTACCAGGGCGCTCTAAACTCTTCTAGTTTCTGCTACTATTTGAAAGAGCCAGGGCACTAGAATAGAGATTGTTACAAATATAAGTGCTTTAGGCATCTCTAACTCTCTAACCAACCTTTCCAACATCTTCCTAATTTTCAGTGGTGGGCTTCAAGAAAATACAGGGGCTCTTTCCAGTCCTTCCTTTTAATTAGTCTAGAGAAACATTTCTCCAGATTCATATGAGTCTCTTCTAGCCTGAGTCATATTCTCTTTGCTCAACCCCACTACTGTACAACAGCCCTTTGGTGGCATACTAAAACAGTTCAAATTGGAGGGGATCTTTATTGAAACTCAAGAGGCTCCCGTCTCTAATCATGTTTCCTTTTGTTTCAGCCTAGAGAGATACAAACCCTTTTCTTTTCTGTTCTCCCACCCCAATCAACTTATTAGGCTGAAATTTAGAGAAACATCATGACAGAATTTCTTTCTCCCCCAAACAGAAAATAATTCTAGAATTTGATGATAGTTATCAAACTAACCAAACTGGTGAATTAAATGACCCTTGACGTCTTTACTTTGTTTCATCTCTGACGGTACTAGAACTGATTTTGAAAACACTGATCACTTACCCCTATTGAATCCTCTACCATCTTCCTTATGGGCAAAAATCTCCAACTGATATTGGCATGATCACAGTGCACCTCCCATCAAGATTCAAATAGATCTCTTAAAACCTCTTCCAAGACTTAATCAATACTCTTTGAGTAAAGAAGCCCTTCAAGGCATAAAGCTCATAATAAAAGATTATAAGGCTCAAGACCTCATTTTCTCTTGTAGTAGTTTATATAATATTCTTTTAAAAATAATTCCATCATTTATTTATGGCTGTGCTGGGTCTTTGCTGCTGTGTAGGCTTCTCCCTAGTTGTGGCAAGCGGGGGTTTCTCTTTAGCTGTGGTGCATGGGGTCCTTGTGGTGCATGGGGTTCTCTTGCTGCAGAACATGGGCTCTAGGGTGCATGGGCTTCGGTCGTTGTCATTTGTGGGCTCAGTATTTGCAGCTCCTGGGCTCTAGAGCGCAGGCTTAGTAGTTGTGCACAGGCTTAGTTGCTCTGCAGCATGTGGAGTCTTCCCGGATCAGGGGTCAAACCCATGTCTCCTGCGTTGTCAGGTGGATTCTTTTCTACTGAGCAACCAGGCATATATCACTCATAATTTACTGGTGAATGAAACTAATAGCCAAGAGTGGAATTTGTCTAGGACCTCCAACAATAAGCAACATTGTTATCCCTGGACATCTTGTTATTGCTAATCCTCATTTATTACTAACATTCCTTCCCACCAGGAGCCGTTTCTTTGCCATTGTTGATTTATGCAGTGCATTCTTTACTGTTTCAGTCGATGAAGATATACAGTGCCTTTTTACCTTCAGCAATTCACCTGGACAGTAATGCCTCAAGGTTTTACGGAGGGTCCTTATTTCTAGCAAATCATGAACCCTGACGTGGATGATACGAAATTCCCTAGGGATTTTATTTCCCTGCAGTGTGTCAATGATTAGCTTCCATGTTCTCCCCAAATCTCCTCACGTGAAGGCAGCATCCATTTGCTGGAGCTTTAAAGGGACCTAAGGTTGCCAGAGTAAAATTGCAGTTTACCCTAACACAGGTTTCATATTTAGGGTCTCTGATATCAGAACAAGGGCTACAACTAGATCCAGATAGACTTCGTCATGTCCTCAATTTCCCAGAATCCAAAACTAAGAGCCAGCTGTGAGGTTTCCTGAGGCTCCTTGGTTTGGTTATTGCTGAAACTGGATTCCAATTTTTTTCTCTCATAACCAAACTTTTGTATGTTTTACTAAACAGTGACAATCCCAATCCAATTTTATGGGAAGAACTGGACAACATAACATTTATGCTTTCATTGAAGAGTGTGATGCACCCACTTGCCCTTGGGCATCCCAATGTTTAGATTTTCTTTTCTGTCTTTCTTTTTAAAAAATGTATATATGAAAAGGAAGGAAATACTCTTGGTATGCTGCTGCTGCTGCTAAGTCACTTCAGTCATTTGCCAGAGTAAAATTGCAGTTTACCCTAACACAGGTTTCATATTTAGGGTCTCTGATATCAGAACAAGGGCTACAACTAGATCCAGATAGACTTCGTCACGTCCTCAATTTCCCAGAATCCAAAACTAAGAGCCAGCTGTGAGGTTTCCTGAGGCTCCTTGGTTTGGTTATTGCTGAAACTGGATTCCAATTTTTTTCTCTCATAACCAAACTTTTGTATGTTTTACTAAACAGTGACAATCCCAATCCAATTTTATGGGAAGAACTGGACAACATAACATTTATGCTTTCATTGAAGAGTGTGATGCACCCACTTGCCCTTGGGCATCCCAATGTTTAGATTTTCTTTTCTGTCTTTCTTTTTAAAAAATGTATATATGAAAAGGAAGGAAATACTCTTGGTATGCTGCTGCTGCTGCTAAGTCACTTCAGTCATGTCCGACTCTGTGAGACCCCACAGATGGCAGCCCACTGGGCTCCGCCATCCCTGGGATTCTCCAGGCAAGAACACTGGAGTGGGTTGCCATTTCCTTCTCCAATGCATGAAAGTGAAAAGTGAAAGTGAAGTCACTCAGTCGTGTCTGACTCAGCGACCCCAAGGACTGCAGCCTACCAGGCTCCTCCGTCCATGGGATTTTCCAGGCAAGAGTACTGGAGTGGGGTGCCATTGCCTTCTCCGACTCTTGGTATACTCATCCACAAATACAGGGAACACTGTTGACCTTTAGGGTTTTGACCCTTACCTTAGGGCCGTTATGGCCACTGCCCTATTAGATAAGGCTACATCTAACTGCAGAATTACCTTTACCATTTTTGTATCTTATGCAGTAGAAAATTTCCTGAATGCCCAGCACACTCAACTTTTCTCACCCAGCTGCCTCACTTCCTATAAAGTCTTTTGTTAATTGCTTCTTACGTAACTCTTTTGTGTTGCAATAATCTTAACCCAGCTACTCTTGTCATCTCCATCACGGACAAAGTCCTTCACAATCTCTTAAGGCTGTTAGATCACCTTCTGACTCATCATAATGATGTATAGGAAACTTCTCTAAGTAATACCAACTTTTCATGGTTCACTGACAGTTCTTATTTTAAAGGTGATAGTGGCAAATATTGTGCTAACTATTCTATTGCAGCTTCTTTTGATGTTGTTGAGGCAGCATCTTTACTTGTGGCTACTACTTTATCTAAGGACAAAAATACTAATAGTTATGCATATAGTAGATACACTATTGGAATAGCTCATAATTTTAGAATGTTGTGGAAGCAACATGGCTTGCTTACTTCCAGTGGAAATAAAATTAAAAATGGTCCTATGTTCAGGATTGTTGGGTGAAACACTTTTGCCTGCCACTTTAGCTATTATAAAAATTCTGGGGCATTCTATACTTGACTCTCTGGAAGCAAAAGGAAATTATTTTGTTGACATTTCTACAAAGAATGCTTTCCTTAAAGACACCAACAGCAGCCAAACCTCTGTCATAGTCCAAGAGAATGTTTCTCCAAATAATAATTTGGAAAAACTGGCTAGAAAAAAACAACAGTGGGCCTCAGAAAAAGATAAAAAACGATTGGAAGTTCAACTGTTGGTTTAGCAAAGAAAAAAAGTTCTGGTTTAGAGCAAATATCAACCCAGTCCTGTTGGAGACTCTAAAATTCCTAATTCTTAACCACTATACTAACATTAGTCCATTGACCTACTGACAGAAATGATAGCATTCACTAATAAATAATGATGGGGAAACAATAAGGTCCCAGAAGTTGCCCTCATCTGTCCTACTTGTCCAAAGTACAACTCACAGAAGTCCAAGAACTGCTTCTGGACATTTCAAACTGCCTAATGGATGTTTCAAAATCTGGCAGATGGATTTCATATAACTTTCTCCATTTAATGGATATGAATATGTCTTAGTCATGGAAGCCACATGTTTTCTGTTCTGGGCTGAAGTCTTCCCTTGCAGACAGGCTACTGCCACTTCTGTGGCTAAAGTCCTTTTGCAAAGGATTATCGCTGCTTGAGACACTCTTTTCCAACTTCATTGTAATTGAGGAGCCCATTTTACTGACAAGGTGTTTCCACAAGTCTGCAATGTTTGGCCGGTTTTGCAACACTTTTACTGTGCCTGCCATCCCCAGTCCTCTGGTTTAGTTGAATACACTAATGGCATTATAAACACTCAATTGGCCCAATTTGTAGAAACTTTCCAATTATTTTGGCCCAAAACATTGCTACTCATCCTTACAAGCTTCAAATCCACCACTTTTGGAACCTACAAACTTTAAACCTTTAAGATAATCACAGGATGCCCAATGCACTTGGCTCCTGCTTTCTTTTGATCCACAACTGATTTAAAAAAGAGATACTCTAACACTGCAAAGGCCTAATTGCTTCTATTAAGAATAACCATGTTTTTGAAAAAAATGTTCAACATCCCTTATTATTAGAGAAATTCAGATCAAAACTACAATGAGGTATCTCCTCACACTGGTCAGAATGGCTATCATCAAAAAATCTACAAGCAATAAATGCTGGAGAGGCTATGACCAAAAGGGAACCCTCTTGCATTTTGGTGGGAATGTACACTGATACAGTCACTATGGAGAACAGTATAGAGATTTCTTAAAAAACTAGGAATAACACTGCTATATGACCCAGCAATCCCACTAGTGGGCATATACCCTGAGAAAACCATAATTGAAATGGACACAGGCACCCCAGTGTTCACTGCAGTATTATTTATAATAGCCAGGACATGGAAGCAACCTATATGTCCACTGACAGATGAATGGATAAAGAAGTTGTGATTTATATATACAGCAGAATATTACTCAGCCATCAAAAGGAACAAATTTGAGTCAGTTCCAATGAGGTGGATGAAAATAGAGCCTGATATACAGAGTGAGGCAAGTCAGAAAGAGGAAAAACAATCAGAAAAAAATATTGTATGTTAACTCCTATATATGGAATCTAGAAAAATGATACTGATGAAACTATTGGCAGAACAAGAATAGAGACTCAGATATAGAGAACAGATTTATAGAGACAGTGGGGACAGGAGAGAGTGGGATGAACTGAGAGAGTAGCATTGAAATATTTACATTACCATATGTAAAATAGATAGCTAATAGGAAGCTGCTCAACCTGGTGCTCTGTGACAGCCTAGAGGGGTGGAATGGGGTGGAAAGTGGGAGGGGAGTTCAAGAGGACAGGAACATATATATGTCTATGGCTGATTCATGTTGATGCATGGCAGAAACCATAACATTGTAAAGCAAATATCCTCCAATAAAATAATCTCACTTCAATATTTATTTTAAAAGATCAAGTTTTGATAATCTTTTCACAATGCGCTCTCAGGAGACAAAGGTATTAAGCATCACACTTTGCAACCTGGAGCTTTTGTCTGTAAAAAAAGGCATATCCAATAGAATTGTTTTTAACCTTGCTGTAGAGGCCCCTATCAGAGGCCCTGTGCTGCTAAACTCCAAGGAATATATTCTTGGATTCACATGACACATGGTAAGAAAGCACAAACCCTGATTTCTTAAGGGATGTTGATACTTGCATATCATCTGGTGACGTATAAGTAGACTTTACTGAAATTGAAGCAGACAACATGAGGTAGTTTCCCTAAGATATCCAGATCGGGCCTGTAGGAAGTTTCTCACCAAATCTTTGAGGATGATGTAATGTTTCAGTTGATATCCAGCATCTGTGTTCTTGATAACATACAGTTGTAGTCGTTCAGTAGCTAAGTTGTGTTTGACTCTTTGCGACCCCATGGTCTGCAGCACACCAGGCTTCCCTGCCATTAACTGTCTCCTGGAGTTTTTCAAACTCATGTCCATTGAGTCAGTGTTGCCATCTAACCGTCTCATCCTCTGTCGCCCCTTTCTCCTCTTGCCTTCAATCTTTCCTAGCATCGAGGTCTTTTCCAGTGAGTCAAATCTTCACATTAGGAGGCCAAAGTATTGGAGTTTCAGCTTCAGCGTCAGTCCTTCCAATGAATATTCAGGGTGATTTCCTTTAGGATTGACTATTTTGGTCTTCTTGCTGTCCAAGGGATCAAGAGTCTTGTGATAGCATATAGGATTTAGATAAAAAGTACCCAAGAGTTTTCCTTCCTATTTCTCTTTGTTACATGAATGTGACTTGAATAAGTTTGCAGTCTGTGCACTTTCTCCCTGACCTGAGACACTATACCCAGGAAATATCCTCCCTAGCACTGAGGGACAGAAAGGCATGAAACTGGAAAACCTGGCTCTTGATCATTGATGCATTTAGAAAAAAATCTTCACCAAATTGGGGAAGTATAAAAAAATTAATAAATGAACCTTCAATTAAATAAAGTCAGGAGATCAGAAAGGGGCGTGCTCATGCCCTGACAAGAGAAGAAACCAACAGGAAGAGGAAAGACACCTCTTATTTCCTATCAAAGGCTCAGTCAGTGAAGAGCCATGAACTCTTCACAATAGCCCTCCCAACTTTTTTTGACCCATTATAAAAGTGTTTTCCTTCCTTTGCCTTGTGGGGACTTGCATGTGACTTGCCGTGGTTATAGACCCTGAACTGCAATTCTTTGCTGATCCATATTTACTGAAGAAATATCTAGCAATCTATTTGTTTTAGATCATGAGGAGACACATTCCAGTATCAAGAGAGAGAGCACAGTAGAGTTGGTGTTGAAAGGCAATAGGTTAATAGGTTGAGAACTAGTCAATGATTTATGCACTCAGCTGGACTTCAGTCTTCAGTCCATAGAGGAAAAAAAAAATTGTCAATGTTTTTCTTTTTTCGCTTGTTTTTTTTTTGGGCGGGGGGGCGGGGAGGGGGGGCTCTGTCCTGTGGGATCTTAGTTCTCCAACCAGAGATTGAACCCACATCCCTTACATTGGAAGCTCAAAGTCTTAACCTCTGGACCACCAGGAAAGTCCCTGTCAGTGGTTTTTTAAAAAGTTATATTTAAAATATGGAGAGACAGAGTAAGCATATGTCCCACCTTTTAGACTGTGATTCATCTCAGTTGTCAATGTTAATTATCACCTGAATGTATGAACCAGGATTTAGATTTGAGGGTGGAAGACATAGGATGAATAGCAGATATTTACAACAGCATCAGTAATAGTAGGATTTCATGAACAGTAATTATCAAGAACAGTTTATGTTCAGCCTGTGTTTCAGTGAGGTCTGTAAGTGGTTCATCTATGTAGATTATCAATAAAAACTGTTAAGGGAGCTCAGTTCAAAGGATCCACCTGAAGTGCATGAGGCCCCAATTTGGTTCCTGGGTCAGGAAGATCCACTGGAGAAGGGATAGGCTACCCACTCCAGTATTCTTGAGCTTCCCTTGTGGCTCAGCTGGGCAAGAATCTGCCTACAATGCACGAGACCTGTGTTTGATCCCTGGGTTGGGAAGATTCACTGGAGAAGGAAAAGGCAACCCACTTCAGTATTCTGGCCTGAAGAATTCCATGGACTGTATAGTCCATGAGGTTGCAAAGAGTCAGACACGTCTGAGTGACTTTCACTTTCAAACACACTTGGGATGGCAGTGAAACTGACATTGCCACTTAAACATAGTTGGAAATTTATTCAACATTGATATCCTAAAATGTGACTGCTAAATAGTAGATGTTAAATAAATGTTGTTTGAATTAATAAATGTCTTAATTATTCCACTATTTTTGGTATTCACTATGTCCTGGACCTTGTACTGTGTGCTAGAAATACAACAATGTTCAAAACACAGTCTCTACCTAAAGAAGTACACAGTCCATTTTGCAGGAAATAATTCTTAAGGCTTTTGGAGATTCTCCTGAGTGGGAAGAGATGGTTGACGTTCTGATAGGGGCATATAATTTCAGGGTCTTTAAAACAGGAGTTACGTTTATTTCTTTGTTTTCAGAGAAGCTGAAATTAGAAGATAGAATATTTTTTTTCTTCTCTCTCTTTCCTCATCTCTCACTCCTCCTACTTCTTCTTTTGCACAATTCTCCACTCTACATATTCAAAAGAATCAAATGGATATTTTTAAAAATTTAAGAAATATGTTAAGGTACTGGTTCACACACTAAAGTTTAATTCTATAGATAATAGTGAAGAAAATCACCATTTAGAGTCATTCTATGCTTCATCATTTTCTTTTGTTTTCTCCCTTGTACCTACTCACTATTCACTCTATTCAACAATGCTGCCTATTCCTTGTTAGGATTTATTAAGTATTAAAAAATGTTATTACTGTTTAGTCTCATTCCTACTATCCTCTTACACACTAGGCTAAACATTCCTCATGATTATTCCCATTTTACAGAAGAGAAAATGCTAAGTAGATTGTACAGGTCACATATATGATGACAATAATTTTTTTCATCACCTGCTGCCAAAGTTATTCTGCCTTTGATCCCATAGACCAATGGTTGGACCATTTCAAAATTGAATATTTAGAGTTATAAATAAATTCATGCATTTAAATGTGGTTGTTTTTTTTTTTTTTTAGTTTGCATGTTTTTATTCATCTTTTATTTTAGTTTCAGAGATATGTTTCAGAGATAAAATATTGAAAGCTGGTCTTAAAGAAAGAAAGTGAAATCGCTCAGTCATGCTGACTCTTTGCGACCCCTTGGACTGTAGCCTACCAGGGTCCTCCATCCATGGAATTTTCCAGGCAAGAGTACTGGAGTGGGTTGCCATTTTCTTCTCCAGGGGATCTTTCTGACCCAAGGATTGAACCCAGGTCTCCCACATTGCAGGCAGATGCTTTACCATCTGAGCCAACAGGGAAGCCCTGGTCTTAAAGTGGGGTGTAAAAATGGATGCCTGTGTGTTCTTGTATGTGCTTGTTGGGCATAAAATGAAGAGGATTCCATTCTCTGTTTTTAGTGGGGTCTTTCAGAAAGACTGTCTTTCAGAAGTCTGGATTTAAAAGACTGGCTCTGTACCTGCATGACATATTACTGTCTCCCCACACTCAAAGGCTCTGTCATAGACATTCAGATCAATCCTGGTGTTAGTGGCAAGTAATAAGAGCCATCAGCCTCAGCTTTGCGTCTCCCATTGGGCACAGTTCAGTAGCTATTTATTAACTCTGACTGCTCATTTTATAGGTGAAACTTCATATTAGCACACAAAAGCCAAATAAATTTGAGTTCAAAGATGCACAATAGTTTCTGAATGACTTTTTACTGTTTACTGTGTGCCAAAAGGAGAAACAGAGAAAAAAGAAATCAACAAAGAAAAGCTAAGCTGCTTGGAGTTGGGGTGGGAGAGTATATCTGTGCCCTGCAATATTTTGCTTCATTGGTTTTATGTTTAAATATTTTATGCTATGTCTGCTTTTTTTTGCTGGTTGTCAGTGCAAGTTTATAATTTTATGTCAGATGCTTGAATTATTCAATTAAAAAAATGTTAGCCTGAGCAAGCCATCCAAGACTGTAGAAAACAGCAAGCCACATAAATAGATTGTATTTTTACTGGAACATGAACAAAAGTATAAAAAGTATAAATGTAATTCTGGAGGCAAGTTGTGCAGGAATAGCCATAGCTAGAGGATTTCTGGTCAAACCCTTTTGTTTTCTATTACACACTATAGCAAAGAGCACCAGCTTCCTTTTTGTGCTTTGTTTGCAAGTTTTAGCAATTCTTTCGGGTTTATTTTGGTACAGATACAGATCTTTCCCTGACTGTCTCCTCTGGGCTTCGTTATTAAATAGCATGGCAGTGAAAACATTTGACATTGACACTGACAACATTTAAGTGAGAGATTGTCTGTGAGCCCCAACACCTAGTAAGCTTTTTTTTTTTTTTTTTCCTTCAAATATATATTCACAGTCTCCACCCTGACATTTTTGCCTCCAGAGGTCTGTTGGCTCCTAGGAATCTCCATTGTGAATGCAAAGCACCTCAGGTTATGTAGGTGGTTGAGGATGAACTAAATCATCATTGCAAAAGTGAAACAATTCCAAAGGCAGTGACCTTCCTTAGCAAGTGCAAATTGAGATTGTCTCAACTACTACTTTCTGTCTCTTCCCAGAAAAATTCAGACTGGAGTTGTACTTGGATGTGACTGTTATATTTGGGTAGCTTCCCTAGAACATGGTTCTGTATCAGACCCTCTTGTAAATAACTAGTGAAATCTTGCACGGCAGATACTTTTGATGAAAAAGATCTGCTTCTGGCAAGCAGAAACAGAGGATCTTATAACTGTGGTCAGAAACCATGGAAGAGAAGCTAGAGGTGATGGTTTCTGTGTTTGATGGTTTGAGACAAATAAAAAAGAGACGGGAAAATGAAAACA
>SJYT01053331.1:967872-1008796 GCA_006410635.1 Cephalophus harveyi
TTACTTTGCTGACTAAGGTCCATCTAGTCAAGGCTATGGTTTTTCCTGTGGTCATGTATGGATGTGAGAGTTGGACTGTGAAGAAAGCTGAGCGCCGAAGAATTGATACTTTTGAACTGTGGTGTTGGAGAAGACTCTTGAGAGTCCCTTGGACTGCAAGGAGATCCAACCAGTCCATTCCGAAGGAGATCAACCCTGGGATTTCTTTGGAAGGAATGATGTTAAAGCTGAAACTCCAGTACTTTGGCCACCTCATGCGAAGAGTTGACCCATTGGAAAAGACTTTGATGCTGGGAGGGATTGGGGGCAGGAGGAGAAGGGGATGACCGAGGATGGGATGGCTGGATGGCATCATGGACTCGATGGACATGAGTCTGAGTGAACTCTGGGAGATGGTGATGGACAGGGAGGCCTGGCATGCTGCAATTCATGGGGTCACAAAGAGTCGGACACGACTGAGCGACTGAACTGAACTGAACTGAGTACCCCTACCTGAGTTCAGTTATAATTTCCCATTGAACTTAATCACAGAGTATGACAATGTTACGAGATATCCAAAAGGATCTCCTATATTCCATCTTTCCATTGTGGAGTAGGAATCCAATTTTCTCTTGCTAGTCAGGATCAATTAACTCAGCCATCGTGGTAACTCCCTTCTTTGCTTATTGATCATAGGAGTGAGGAGTGCAAAGTGGCCAGGTGGCAATCTTAATTTCTACTTTAGTGGAATAATTGTTGTGTTTCCTAGTGGAAACATTTCTCCCCTTGGAACTAAGACTGGCATAGCAAAAGATCATAGAACAGGAAACATATTTTACTAGTGGATCACTAGAGGTAATGCCAATTGACACTGCTTCCATTTATGCTCCTTGATTCTTGAATCCATGAATCCTACTTATGGGAGAAACAACACCAGCTACTGAATTGAGATTCAGAACAGATAAGGCCTTCTGGAGTACCTTGTGCCAGCCCTTAAGACACCTAGTTGGCACATTATCTGAGTCTTCAAAAGGCCATTTTACCATTCTATTAAGCCAGCTGCTTCAGGATGGTGGGAAACATAGAAAAATCCCCCAATTTCATGAGCATGGGCCCATTGTTGCTCTTCACTTGCTGTGAAGTGAGTTATTTGATCAGAAGCAATGAAGTGTGGAATACTATAATGATGGATTAGTCATTCTGGAAACCACAGAGAGTAGTTTTGGCAGAATCATTGCATGCAGGGAAGCCAAATTCATATCCAGAGTGTCTATTCCGGTGAAAACAAAGTGTTTCCCCTTTCACGGTAGAAACAATACAATGTCAAAATTGGTCTGAGAAAGTTTTCTACTCCTTTCTGCCATGTGAGAACACAGAAGTTTGCAAACCAGAAGAAGCTCTTTGGCAGAACCTGACTGTAGTGTTGGAGAAGACTCTTGAGAGTCCCTTGGACTGCAAGGAGATCCAACCAGTCCATTCTGAAGGAGATCGGTCCTGGGTGTTCTTTGGAAGGGATGATGCTAAAGCTGAAATTCCAGTACTTTGGCCACCTCATGTGAAGAGTTGACTCATTGGAAAAGACTCTAATGCTGGGAGGGATTGGGGGACAAGGGAGGAGGAGAAGGGGACAACAGAGATGAGTTGGATGAGATGGCTGGATGGCATCACTGACTCGATGGACGTGAGTCTGAGTGAACTCTGGGAGTTGGTGATGGACAGGGAGGCCTGGCGTGCTGCGATTCATGGGGTCGCAAAGAGTTAGACACGACTGAGTGACTGAGCTGAACTGATTGACTGACTGACATGCTAGCACCCTAATCTGTACTAACAGTCTCTAGAACAGTGAGAGGTGAGTTTCTGCAGTTTATAAGCCATCCAGTCTATTGTGTTTTGTTATAACAACCCAAACAGACTGACAATGAGAAACCAGGTGGTCTGCTTGAAGTTCTGCCCACTGGGAGGATTTCCACTTATCACTGTCCTCAGGGATGTTCCAGAAAGGAGCTGTAGTGCTGCAGTTGTCCTCTCTCAAGTGGTGCCCAGATATTGTGCAGAACCATCTGGAAGCCTGGCAAGAATCTTCTCCTCCTCTGTCAACTTATGGTAGGGAATTTCCCATTAAGACACAGGTACAGGCTAGGAAAGAAATGGTCATATAACAGGAGTGGGGACCATGGGCATTTTGGTCATTGTTCATGTAAGTTAGTTGTGCCTTCTGGACACATGGCAGAACACTGCCATGTGGTGGACACCCAACTTTATAGTTCAGATAATACCCACTTCATAATGTGTGGCTCTGACCGCATGGTATCTGGTGGCTCATGGTTAAGTGTTCAAGATCCGGTAGCAGGGTTAGAACTGCTTCTCAAAGGACTGCTTCTCTTGCTTGTGGAGGATGGTAGGATTTTGTCCCCAAATCCCAAAGGCCTGTGCTATGTGTAATTCACCTACAGGGATCTGTCAAAGGATACAAACTGCATCCTATCTACTGTTAACATCTTCAGTCCACTTTGGATCTGCCAGATCGTATGATTCAAGTAACAGGGCAGCTTGCACAGGAGCCTGGACCTGTTGCTGAGCCTTCTGCTGTTCTGGGCCCACTTGAAACTAGCAGCTTTTGGGTCTCTCAGTAAATAAGCTGAAATAACATACCTACATGAGGAAAATATTACCTTCCACATCCAAAGAACTCCCCTGGACATTGCCTGTCTTTCTTGGTATGAGGAGAGGTGAGATGAAACAACTTGTCCTTCACTTTAGAAAGGATATCTTGACATGTCTGCACCACCAGATGCCTAGAAATTTTATTACGTATAAAGCCTCTGATTTTTCATTGGATTTATTTCCCACCCCCTGACATGTACTTAAATATCTTGTCAATAAGTCTGGAATAGTAACTACTTTTGTTCTCTAGGTTCAGTCAGTATAACGTCATTAATGTAATGAACCTGTGTGATATGTTATGGAAAGGAAAAGAGATCAAGATCCCTGAGAACTAAATTATGACATAGAGCTAGAGAGTTGATATACCCCTGAGGTAGGACAGTGAAGATGTATTCCTTTTCTTACCAGCTGAGAGCAAACAGCTTCTGGTGGGTTTTATGGACAAGTGGGTTTTCTGGAGAAAACACCTTTTGCCAGATCAAAAACTGCTACCAAGTACCAGGGGATTTGTTATTTACTGAAGCAATGAAACCATCTCTGGTAGATCAGAAGTATTGGAGTTACCACCTCACAATTTACAATAAGCCACTGTTATTCTCTAAGATCCATCTATCTTCTGCCCAAATCAAATAGATGAGTTTCATGGGGATGTGGTGAGAATCATCACCCTTGCATCTTTCAAGTCCTTGATGATGGAATTAACATTGGAAATGCCTCTAGGAATGCTGGATTATTGTTTCTGGTTTGCTATCTTCCTTAGTAGAAACAGCTCTAGTGCATTCTACTTGGCCCTCATTTCACAGATTAGGGAACCAATATGAGAATTCTGCCAGCTGCTGAGTGTATCTATTCCAATTATGCATTCCAGAACCGAGGAAACAATCACAAGATGTGTCTGGAGCCCACTGTGAGACAAACCTGAGTCAACACTCCAGTGATTACCTGACTTGCAATAAGCCCTGAAGGTTATGCTGGCCAGTGGGCTGCAGTGACATTTGGTCTCTTGGGATCAGTGTCAGTTCAGAACAAGTATCCAGTAGTCCCTGAAAAGTCTGATTATTTTCTTCTTTCCAATCTATAGTTACCCTGGTGAAGAGACCATAGGTCTCTTTGGGGAAGGCTCGAAGACAGTATAAACTTTTGATAGTATTCATGGGTCCTTCCTCAAGGGACCTAGTCTCCCCTCCATTTAAGGGGTTCTGGGTCTACAAACTGGCTAAGGTTTGGTAACTGATGAAGGGTCCTGGTTCTCTGTTTTTGTTTTACAACTTAGACTTTTGTTCAATTGATCTAGAAATTTTCTGCTTATACAGTTAAAGTAGGAATTTAGCAGGTTTCCTATCTATCATACTTCACTTCTGCTGCTGCTGCTGCTGCTGCTAAGTCACTTCAGTTGTGTCCAACTCTGTGCGACCCCATAGTCCGTCCCTAGGATTCTCCAGGCAAGAACCCTGGAGTGGGTTGCCATGTCGTTCTCCAGTGCATGAAAGTGAAAAGTGAAAGGGAAGTCACTCAGTAGTGTCTGACTCTTCACGACCCCATGGACTGCAGCCCACCAGGCTCTTCCGTCCATGGGATCTTCCAGGCAAGAGTACTGGAGTGGGTTGCCATTGTCTTCTCCATCACTTCTAATAACACCACAATCAACTAGATCTACATGAATTAGACTATTTTGATTGTTGTGTTGACTCTTTGACTTGGCTCTACACTATGATGACCACATCCACCTTCCCCCTGGCAGTTGAGTGGTGCCACTTTGCCCCTGCTACCAAAAGATATTGTTACACTCACTGCATTTAGATTCTCGAATTTGGTGACCACATTTTCCATTGCAAGATCTGACCTACAGAGAAGAGCTATCATAGAACTCTTCAAACAAGCCTGGGCTCTCTTCACAGATTTCCTTCTCACAGTGTTAATGAAAGGCATGCCTTCTGGGGCCTCCCAGTGGAGGTGAGAAAATATTAAATGATAAATGAACTCTAACGTTGCAATCTCTCTAAGCCTTTAAGTCTTTTCTTTTATATTAAATAAAGGTAGGTCTTCCAAAGAAAACACATCAAAATTTTGGGGCTCACTGTCCCCATTTCAACTTATAATACTTCATTTCTTCCCAATCAATGCCCACACAAGCTGGAATTGCCAGGAGAAATATCAATAACCTCAGATATGCAGATGACACCACCCTTATGGCAGAAAGTGAAGAACTAAAGAGTCTCTCGATGAAAGTGAAAGAGGAGAGTGAAAAAGCTGGCTTAAAACTCAACATTCAAAAAATGAAGATCATGGCATCCAGTCCCATCACTTCTTGGCAAATAGATGGAGAAACAATGGAAACAGTGACAGACTATTTCTTTGGGCTCCAAAATCAAGATGGCTATAGATGGTGACTATGGCCATAAATTAAAAGGCACTTGCTCCTTGGAGGAAAAGCTATGACCAACCTAGACAGCATATTAAAAAGAGACATTAATTTGCCAACAGAGGTCCATATAGTCAAAGCTATGGTTTTTCCAATAGTCATGTATGGATGTGAGAGTTGGAATATAAAGAAAACTGAGCACTGAAGAATTGATGCTTTTGAACTGTGGTGTTGGAGAAGACTATTGAGAGTCCTTTAGACAGCAAAGAGACCAAACCAGTCCTAAAGGAAATCAATCCTGAATATTCATTGGAAGGACTGATGCTGAAGCTCCAATACTGTGGCCACCTGATGCGAAGAGCTGACTCATTAGAAAAGACCCTGATGCTGGGAAAGATTAAAGGCAGGAGGAGAAGGGGATGACAGAGGATGAGACGGTTGGATGGCATCCCCTACCTGATGGACATGAGTTTGAGCAAGCTCTGGCAGTTGGTGATAGACAGGGAAGACTGGTTTGCTGCAGTCCATGGGGTCAAAGAGTTGGATGTGTGAAATACAACTTGTGTTCTAATTCAGCCAGTCACGGTATGATATTCTACATTTGATTTTCAGGAGTCAACCCTGTGGCTACAGAAGGTAAGAGTCTTTTTAAGGGCACATGATGAAGCGTTCAATTCATTTATGTGGCACTTGAACTGGGAATTCAAATCCCTGAGTGCATCCTTTTCTTTCAACATTTTTTCCAGTGATATTTAGAGGCAACCAGGCAATCTCATTATATTTACTAGATTTCAAAAAGTGTTAGAAAGTATCCCATAGTTAACCCAACTCCTTGCCTTTTTATGTGGTTGATTGGGAACATCCATTAGGAAATATTTTATGTATCTCTATTGCCAGATCATGCCAAGCAAGAGAAGACAAATTGAGGACGATAAGTCAAAGAAAAGGAGTTCTTTCTTACTCAGTCTTTTGTTCTATTTAGGCTTTCAGCAATTAGATGAGGCTCGTTCACACTGGGGAGGGGAATCTGCTTTACTCAGCCTACCTATTTTGTTAATCTCACCCAGAAGCATTCTCACAGACACATCCATAAATGATGTTTGACCAAATATCTAGGCATCCTTGACCAAATCAAGTTGACACATTAAATTAGCAATCTCAGCTCCTAATAATGATATGTCCCTTGATTTTATTGAAGATACAAAGTTATTCATGATAATTACAGATATTGGGTAATTATTATTTTTCATCCTATGGTGATGGTTGAAAATTTGGACATCTATCTATTGAACAAATTATGAAATCTTTTTCTTTGTCTTCCGGTATATGAGCTTCTAATCTCCTTGTCATCCCTTAAATCACCTTTATTAGGTTTGCGTAGGCATCATTTCAGAGAAGGCAATGGCAACCCACGCCAGTACTCTTGCCTGGAACATCCCATGGATGGAGGAGCCTGGTAGGCTGCAATCCATGGGGTCGCTAAGAGTCGGGCACAACTGAGTGACTTCACTTTCACTTTTCACTTTCATGCATTGAAGAAGGAAATGGCAACCCACTCCAGTGTTCTTGCCTGGAGAA
Source organism: Cephalophus harveyi (assembly GCA_006410635.1). Lineage (NCBI taxonomy): Eukaryota > Metazoa > Chordata > Mammalia > Artiodactyla > Bovidae > Cephalophus > Cephalophus harveyi. The sequence goes on from SJYT01053331.1 coordinate 974,456, forward strand.
TCCCAGGGACGGGGGAGCCTGGTGGGCTGCCGTCTATGGGGTCGCACAGAGTTGGACACGACTGAAGCGACTTAGCAGCAGCAGCAGCAGCAGGCATCATTTTGGGATATTGGTAAAAACAAAGATTCCTGGAATTCATTTTTAGAGATTCTGACTTGAAAGAACTGGGACATATCCCAGGACTCTGTATCTTTAACAGTAATTCTAGTACCAGCAGTTCAAATATGTACTTTGAGAAACACTGACTTGTTTCATGGTCATTACAAAAAATGGAAAATTTATAGCTTTATAGGCAGCCTGTGACTTAAAATAACATTCATTTTTTTTCCTGTTATTTTGTGAGACTTGTTTTAAAACAATTTCCCCCCAAAGTATTTTGAACCCATTTTCTTTTGAAGTTTTACACAATGTGTTTGTCACATGGCTGGCATTCCTGAGCTCTAAGGTGAGTATCTAACAGATATTCCAGTCCTATCATCCTGCTCTTGGAAACACAATTCTCATTTTGCACCTGACCTCCTGCATATCAATATGCAGCCCGTCAACCTCACTCAATACAATTTGGCATTAGCTTGAGAGAGGCTGTCACCTCTCTCTTTGGTGTCCTGATGCAATTATTGCAATTCCCACACTTTTTTCCCTCCCTTAGATTTCGTTCCTTCTCATTTCTAGACTTGTTCACATATTTCATTGAGACATAACAGAGAAAAATAACTGTTGGTATAATGAGCCTGAAAATTAATAATTTCCTTTAATATGTTTTTTTTTTTTCCTTTCTTGTTGGTGCTCTTTAATGAAAATTTAGGAAGGGGAACCAATAGAAGAGCCCAAAAGGGCTCTCTCATCACTCAAATTCTAGATGGAAGATGAAAATTTAATGTCATCTCCAATAATCATTGTAAGTGTGCTATCACTCACATCTTTTACCAGTAAAATATCTGTAATAATTTATTACTATTTTGTCTTTGTTCTACCTACATAGAAGATAGATATATGGAACAAATGCACTGGTAGGTAGGATTCTACCATTTAGACACCATCTTAGAAGGATAGCTGCTGTCGTATGAAGGTGAGAGAAACAAATTTCCTGGAAATAGCAAGATGTGTATAATAGTTTAAGACTTGAGTTAGTTAAATCATAAGCAGCATCCACTTGACCTATGTTGACAAATACAGTAGCTACCAGCTGCATGTGGCTATTTAAATTTAAATACATTTGTTATGTTAAATAAAATTTAGTCTCACTAAACAATTTCAAAAACAAAAAAAACAAATTTAGCCAGTTGCAGCCAAGCAATATAGAACACTTCCATCAGAAAGTTCTAGACAGTAATACATTAGACTCTCCTAGCCCAGCTGAACATACTTGAGCAGGGAGGGTAGGGGTGGGGGAAGTATCTTCTCTGTAAACTGCTGATATTATTGTTTATTTCTCTTAATCTCTTGGGTTAAGATGATTTTTGAGAAAATTGTATTCTAGAAAATTCCACTTAGGACTGTTTTGAGTGGCACTAGAACTGCCTGTACCAACTATGATATATTTCTGAAGTGTGAATACGTGTCTTTACCAACAATTAAGCTGTTACTGTTTTTCCCATACGAGTCCCTAGACTTACAGAGAGCAGATGAGTACTCTACAATGAGCTAATGCCTGACAAACTTACCTTACTGTTTTTATTTGGAGGACAAAAATTATTATTTTAAACTATATTTATAAATTACTTTGTGGGTGTTTTCTGCTTAAGAAAATCTGAAAAACTCACGAGGAACTGATTTTCTTGAAAATCATTTTCCACTGAAAATGAATCATTTGCTTTGTATTAAATAAATTTATTTTTCATTTTGTTTGTATTAAAAAAAGAAACTTTTGAAATAAAAATATTTATTGACAAAATTAAAATCCAACCTGATATATTTTATCATTATATTGCTTCCAAAGCTTATTGATTCAACTTCTATATCTCCACTGACAACTCCAAATAACTGCTTTCCGGGTCCTTGCCAGAGATTTCAACTTTCAGTTCTATAATTCCACCTTTTATAAACATGCCTGGCTGTGAAAAGAAAATGAAGGATATCATCAGCAATGTATAATTGGGCTCCTTATATATCTGCATTAGAATAAAAAAGTATAATTTGAAAAATACAAGTATTACTTCCTATCTCAATTCTCCCCATAATTATTCTGTTTTTGACCCAGATTCAGCTCTCTGAACCAGTTATCTGGAATAAAGTACACATGCTAGTTTGTTTTAGCAAAATTGAGGACAGAAGGGCATGAAGTGGGCTGCAACTACACTAGTTATTTCTTTGAAAAATTAACAATAACTAAGACATGGGAACAGCTTAAGTGTCCATCAAAAGATAAATGGATAAACAAAATGTGTTATATGTGTTTATATATATATATATATATATATTTGTTTAGTTGCTAAGTCATGTCTGACCCTTTGCAACCCATGGATATAGCCCACAAGTCTCCTCTGTCCATGGGATTTCCCAGGCAAGAATACTAGAGTGGGTTTCCATTTCATCCCCAGGGGATCTTCCTGACCCATGTAGTGAACCTGCATCCCTTTTCATAGGTCATCCTTGCTAATCTTGTTTGTAGGAAAGCTTGCCTTTTTCTAGGCAGCTGAAACCTTGAAACTTTCATTTGTCACTCAGCTACAATATATCCCTTGATTTTTCCTGTGTGACATGTCTGTAGAGCCCCCTTTTTAGAAAGATTCAGACATTTCTACTTATTCTAGTAGAGAAATCAAATACAAATACTATCCATCTATGTAAAGACAGATAGATAGAGATATTACATATCTCTAAATGTCAATGCAAAGTGGGAAACAAAAATATACTGCAGAGAACATGATACTTTCTAGAGTTCACCCAGAAACTAACTACATCTCCCTCTGCTGTCTCACTTTACTCCCATGCACCTGAATCCACTTTCACTTTCTTGGATTTTTAATGTCCCTTCCTGCAACAGACTTTGGGCACTCATTTCCTTTGCATGCAAAGCTCACTCTTCCCTTATTTACCTTGTTGCCTCTAATTCAACTTCTATATCTGAGTTCAAGTGTCATTTCCTTGGAAAAGTCTTTCTGATCTTTTTATTATTATTATTCCTTGTACCATTTAACTATTATTAATAGCTTGTATACCATTGTGATTTAAAACTTTTTATTATTTGATTCATGCCCCTATCTTCTGTCAGAATGTAAGCCACTTAGAGTCAGAGAAATATTTGTCTTTGCACGCCATTTTGTCTTTAGTACACAGTATAGTGTGATGAACACAAAGTTGATTGTTGTCTTACAATTTGCTTTATGTATAACACATTGGCATGGTTCTGTAGGTTCTATCCGTATATGTGACTTAGCTTATTTGAGAATCACTGTAAAGCTTTGTCTAATTTTTCATCTCATTCATCATAAGAGTTTGCTGTTTTTAGGAGAGTTATACTCATTCAATCTCATATTTTACTAAGATAAAATTTTATGAATTTTTATTGACTGGTTTATAATGATTTTCCTCAGCTTCACAGTAGATAGGATCTAGAATCTGTGGAGCTATTTATTTATGGGTCCCTTTGGAGGAAGAAACAGAAGCTTGTCCAGGACCTCACACCTGCAATGATTTCTTGATCTGTGTATCTCTAAGATCTATCACAAGTATCTCTAGATGGAGCTATTTAACCTTTTCTCTTATAAACTAAAACTATAAGCAATGAAATTAAAGGAACTTGCCTACATTGTTTCTAGGATCGTAGGCCACAACTTGAAGATGGCTTGATGCTGGAGGTTCCTGATCATGTGTCCTGACTTCTTTCTTCTCTTTCTTTTTTATTCTTTTATTTCTTTTATCTTTTATCTTTATTTCTTTATCTTTTATTTCTTTTTTATTCTTTTTATTCTTCTTTTTTATTTCTTTATTTCTTCTTCTCTTTTCTTCTTTCTTTTCATTATCACCAAAGTTAGTGAGGCATGTAAATCCCAGGTATGAGAAAAATAATTCTATCCTTGGTCTAATATTAATAAGAACATTTTTTACTTAAATCATTATTTTTCCTGAAAAATCAACATGTTTCACTGATCAAACTGGCAAGCATTGCCTATGGAGTGGTAGATTTAAAGAAATCCGTACTAATGTACTAATAAAAACAAAAATCAGAAAATAGGTGCAAGGCAGTGGAAAAAACTGGTTAATTTTTATTTTAATGCTGAGTGTCATGGACTTCAGTGAGGTAAAGAGGTGAAGTCGTTCAGTCGTGTCCGACTCTTTGCGACCCCATGGACGGTAAGCTATTAGGCTTCTCCATCCATGGGATTCTCCAGGCAAGAATACTGGAGTGGATTGCCATTTCCTTCTCCAGGGGATCTTCCCAACCCAGGGATCGAACCCAGGTCTCCCACATTGGAGGCAGACACTTTAACCTCTGAGCCACAGGGCAAAATTTATCTTTCAAATAATAATGATATTAGCAGATATATAGTAGTTCTTACTGTATTCTAAATGCTTTCTATATATTATCTTTTAATTTTCAAATCATCTGTTTTTTATACAGTTACATATTAATTATAAGTTAAATAGAAAACACAGTCTTCAGCCCTCAGATATACAATTTAGTGTATGTCTAAGAAGTAGATTGAATTCTCAACGCAGGTTAAATTCTATATTTGTTCTGCATAACCAGCTCAAATGCCTTTTTTATTTTTATTAAGACTTGTGATGACTTTTGAGCTTGTATTTCTGGACAGTGAGCTCCTTGAAGGCAGAAGTTGTGTCCTGGTTATGTTTATATCTTAGCATCAATATAGTAGTCACTAACCACATGTGGCTAATTAAATTTAAGCTTAATTAATTAAAATGATAGAAAATTAAAAAAAGAATTTATCTCCCCAGTTACACTAGGCACTTTTCAATTGTTCAATAGTCACCACTTGTGGCCAGCAATCATCAGGTAGAAATTGCATGAACATTTCCATAACTACAGAAAGTTCTGCGAAAGCACTGTCTAAAACTATGATTTGTCCATGAATTAATACACTAACTGAACTGATCACTGTTTATTTAGTGCTTTTTTAATATTGGCATTTTATTGACATAGAATGACAAAAAACAAGAAGAGACATGTTATCTTTCCTATTGGATCCTAGCATTTTTTTGAACACAGAAATTAAGCTAACCAGAGTTAATGGGTATATATTTAACAACTGACTATTTCAGATTCAGTGTTAGAAAGGCCCATTTTGGAATAATGTGAAGAGGGCTTGTTGTTGATAAGAAATGTCATAGTGCAATGATTTAGCTTGCCCATGGTCCTGTTGGACTTCCCTGGTGGCTCAGATGGTAAAGAATCTGCCTGCAATGCAGGATCACTGGGTCAGGAAGATCTCCTGGAGAAGGGGATGGAAACCCTCTCCAGTATTCTTGCCTGGAGAATCACATGGACAGTGGAGCCTAGTCGGCTGCAGTCCATGGAGTTGAACATGACTGAGACTATCACTTTCAAGGTCCTGTTCATAAGAGCAGGAGCATTTCTAAGCAAAGCTGGCATCAAAAGAACAAAAGATGGTTGCCTTCTTTCTGGAGCCGTCAAAGGAATAAGAAATTAGCAGATTTTATAACTCTTAAAATATGTGCCACCATTTTCAAGCTCAGATGTGTAGGAATCGAAACCATATTTCCCACTAGAAGTGGGAGGAGAGAGAAAGCATTGAGTGCAGGAGGGGGATTATTAGTGCAGCTGCAGTAGGACTGAACACAAGCAAAGTTTTTGCTATATTCCTGTACCCATGGTCTCGAGAGCTTTACATTTCATTTGCTTTCATTATTTTCCTCTTGTCCTTTTGGAAAACCAGTTTAACATGTATTTTTGACACCAGAGTATGACAGGGAATAATTAGGAAACTTCATGAAATGTCTAAACTGTTATGTGATGAAAATATACTAATTATCTGAGAATCAGCCACAGTTCTGTTGGTAAATACAAAGGACTCATTTCTGCTGTTGGCTGCACAAATAATGCAGCTGTAAGTTTTCTGATAACTGGTGTGGTATTAGGTTAAGTCATCCCAATTGCCTACATTGTACCGCTGGAGCAAGTGTGAAGTGGCGTTTATGTGTGATTGCCCTTTCTGGAAGAGCATGTTGTATGGGATTTTTCCATGCACTCAGGAGATTAAGAATGTAATTACTGACAAAAGAAGGATGGAAATAAAACAGTTAAGTGTGGGCACATAGTATATGTAAGACTGTTAAAAGAGTAAAGAAAGTTTCACTTCAAACAAGTGATGCACTTTATTTTATAAATTTCTGGATTCTAAGGAACAAATAATAATCCTGTAGTTGGGGATAAAGTGGTTAATGGTTATTTCTTATGTCTTCTCCCAATAATTAGGGCACACCAGGATTTGACTTCGGCATTCCTAGTGGCTCAGTTGGTAAAGAATCTGCCTGCAATGCAGGAGACCTGGGTTTGATCCCTGGGTCAGGAAGACTCCCTGGAGGAGGAAATGGCAACCTACTTCAGTATTGCCTGGAGAATCCCACAGAGGAGCCTGGAGAGCTCTAGTCCATGGGGTCGCAGAGTTGTACACTACTGAGCAACTAACGCTTTCACTTTCAAGGATTTGACTTGGGGCTTTCTACAACCAAATACAGAACCTATAGAAGGAAGTAACAGAATTTCCAATGACATTAGAATTTCTTTTCTGCTTCCAGACAAGATTTTATTGATTGAAGTAGCTGAAAATAGCATTTTTTGAAAATAATTTTTAAATAAATTAATGACTTTCATATTTGGTGAAACAAAGTGAGCTGTATTTTATTCTTCAAGCTCACTGAAGTTGTAATTAGGCTTCCCTGGTGGTTCAGAGGGTAAAGAATCTGCCCGCAATGTGGGAGATTGGGTTCAATCCCTGAGTCAGGAAGATCCCCTGGAGAAGGAAATGGCAACTCACTCCAATATTCATGCCTGAAGAATTCTATGGACAGAGGAGCCTGGCAGGCTACATGGGGTCAAGAGTTGAATATGACTGAGCAATTAACACTTTCACTTTTACAGTTAGAAGTATTTCTGATTTTTATCCATTTACTTAATCTTTATATTACTTATAGGACATTGTTTAAAGGCAGCAAAAGAAATGTTAATGGGAAAATGTACATTACTAGGATAAAATGATAATTTTTTCATCAGATCTATTGCCCCCATCTGATTTAAATTTCTGCGTCCCATCTAATGATATATTTAGTATGCCAAAAAGCACTGTTAAAAAAGAAAATGCCATATTTATATCTATTCTTTCATTTCTTAGCAGATAACACATTTTATACATTCAATGAGTTTTATGATGAGAGGGTCTTACAGATTGTCAGTCAGTCAGTCAGTTCAGTCGCTCAGTCGTGTCTGACTCTTTGCGACCCCATGAATCGCAGCACGCCAGGCCTCCCTGTTCATCACCATCTCTCAGAGTTCACTCAGACTCGCGTCTATCGAGTCCGTGATGCCATCCAGCCATCTCATCCTTGGTCTGGGAATGTCAGGGAGAAACAAGATGAAATTATCTGAACAAAATGTATGCTTATTTTTTTTTTTTAGAATGAGAGAGAATTTAAACACATTTAGTTGAGGGATACTACATTTGTATATTTAAATTTATATTTTGTCTAATTTTAACATATTCCTCACTCCAGGATGTTCTGTAATGAATCACTTGAGGCCCTGATTGCTTTCTTTCTAAAATCATAATTGTAAATTATGTTATTTGTTTAATATCTTTTTATTCAGTTGGTGAATTATCTGCCCATTATATACCTTTTGGTAACGTCATTGCTCATTAATGCCTCTATCACGGAGGAGGTAGGAAAATGTAAAGTACTGAAACAAAATTCTCGCATTTTTATTTTTGTTGATAGCATTGGCAGGAGATTTGGAAAAGGCTGTCCATGGGAATGGAAGCAAGAGTCTCTTTGAAAATGGGACCAGTGGAGAAGAAGAAAAATCCGGAAGAAGGCAGGCAGGTAGGAGGCATCTGTAATCAGCCCTGGGCTTAGTCGCTGGGCATGTGGCTTGATTATGCAGTGTGACTTCAGATGCGTTCCCGGACATTTTCTTTCTACACCTGTCTCTTATACACATCTCCAATGTTCAATTTATATTTAAATGTATATTTGGCCCATATAAACAACATGATAAAATATAGCAATTTAAGATGTTTTTAAATCATGAATAGTTTAAATAAATGGTCTTTATAGTCTCTTTAAAGAGAAAAATAAAAATATATGTCAAAATATTAAAATAGTATTAAATTATTAGTATAATTTTAGTGATTGATTTATTTGAAAGTTTTAGATCATTATTAAAACACATAAAGAAATTATTTTAGCAGTTTCTAATAAGATGAGATTTCTATATTATAATTACTTTAAAATGAATTTATATGTCAAAGCTGGGAGACTTTTTAATAAACTCTTAGATATTTTTGTTATAAATGTTTGCTAATAGATTTTTAATTCTCTCTCCCTCTTTTTACTTTCTGCTTTTAAAATAAATTATTTAATCTTTCAAAAACGTCTCAAGTTTCTAAGAAATTGGATATGATACTGAATACATTTTGAGAACATTGAAGACCAATTCCTAAAATCCAAAAGCCATTGCCATTTTGACTTTCCTCTTTGATGGACACTCTGAGCTCCTTCTGAAGTTTGAAATGTATCTCACTTCAAGAAATGAAAGATTATTTTAATTCTGTTGTTTCTTTCATGGCCAAAGCTTGGTACAATGGACAGTTGATACTGATTGGCTCCATTCACACTCTTCCTTTTTAAGGGAATTTCCTAGTTGTAGTTAGCAGAGTCTCAGATTTACAGGCTAAAGACACTTGACCTATGCTTTATCAGTTGGGTGTTTCTGCTTGGGACTTAGAAGGGGCATCAAACCAGAAGAGTGTTTTAGAATTCATGCACAGTAGCAGTGGAACAATTCATTGGCAGAACATTGGCTATGACCTGGGTAATATCTTAAAGTAAGAGTTTCTGTGATGTAATGTAGGCTGCTTGCGCTCCTTTGAGTCTCACTGGATTTTTGATCCTTATTTTTGAAGCTTCCTTCTAGATTGTGTAAGCTGGTCCATAGTTTTCTCATAATTACTTTTTTCCTGTTTAAAATGGCTGGAGTCAGTGTCTGTTGCTTATAGTTGAGGATCCTGTCTGATGCAACTTCATATTCTAGAACTCAGAAGGTACCCTTACTATTTTTTTCTGAAGAATGAAATGTGATGTGACATCTCCTGGAGATCTTATTTCGTAGAAAGCAGACTTTCACACTGATAAATATGGCATTTCAAGTAGTCTGTGTGAGAATGGCACCAAGAAGCTACTTTTTTCCCCCAAGCTGTTCTTATAGGAAAGTTAGAAGATCATAGAGTCAATTGGAGGAATATGGCCTATGTGTCTGACTCTTGGCTTTTTATCCACCTATCCTACCTATAATGGTTACCATGAGACATAGTCTGTGCCTTTCTCTGTCCTTCTAGATTAAATTTATTTTATAGCAAATGGGAAAGAATTACTTCCCTTTCTCTTAAAGCCCTGATATCGTAGATATCTCTCAAAGCCCTTGAAGAGGTAGAAAGGTAGTTGAGACAAAGAGTTTTGCTGAATTTAAATTGTTGAGAATGAGAATGGGAGGGATATACTTCTAGTGATTGTAGTGTCAAAATAAATGATAGTGTCAGTGTTGTAGTATTTATTCTGTGTTAGTATGAAAGTATGGATATTAATACTGATATTTTGTTTTTAAAGTGTCTAGAATTTATTTTTAAAGTGTCAGTGACTTGTAACATTTACTGTATTCAAGTATAACAAGACATTTATTGAACTTTAAAAATACTGTCAAAAATATTAAAATTACAAGAAATATAAAATTATTTACCAGCAAATAGGTTGTGAACATTATTAGCAGAAGAAATTTTTTAAAATGCTGTTACAAAAATAAGACCAGACATTACCAAACAGAAAAAAAAGTTTAATCATTAAAAAATCTGACTAGATAAATGATTCAAATAGTAAAAATTATTTTCTATATATAGATGAGATGTATTATTCAAAAATGGAATATATTTATTTGAACTTCTGAAAAACTGTGATCTTAAACAACAAAGTGCGTTAAGTAGTATCATTATTTACCCATGGGTATATTTTCTGGTAGTTTCTCCAGCTGGGTGAACCAGCCCTGTCTGATTCTATACTAGTAGAGCAATGGTGGAGAGAGTTATCAACTATTGCTAGATATTTTTCTCTGATAGTTTTATCTTCAAATAATCCCATCTCTTGTTTGATGATTTTTAAGCTCTTTTAAACAACTTCTTTTTAAGAACTGCAAACTTTTTGTTGAAACTGTTTTAGTTTTGTTTCAAAAGAAGTATTCCCAGTTTGTACTCAACTTTATTTTCTTTTGTTTTCATCATGTGTAGATGAGAAACTCATGTAGTCTTACCCACATCAGTTTCAAAACAGTCTTGATCATGTTCTCCTTGTTTGAAGTCTTTGAACTGAAGTAAAATTATTCTTGCAATAGAAACTTTACACTGTGGATTGTTTTCAACCCTCCCCTCTGCCAAACTGAAGCTGAAGGAGATTATAGAAGAATGCTTTTAAAAAGTGCAACTTTGTTCAGTGTGAATTTTAGTGAAGTGTATAACTCTCTGGATAAATCACAGGATATAAATGATTTTCTCAGATATTTTTAAAAGGCTAACCAATACGGTATTGTAAAGTAAAATAAAGTAAAAATAAAATTAAAAAAATAAATAAATAAATAAAAATAAAATAAAATAATGGCATCACATCAAGAGAAGTATGATATTTTAGGAGGGAAAAGTAGCATGGTATATACGAAAATAACAAAAAATTGCATGACAACTACGAAGCGCTGCTGGGTGGAATCTCATCAGATTATAAGTGGAGGAGGTGACATAGAGGGTCACAGAATCGTGCCCCATGAGAGACTTCCAAATCTACTCATATATTCCTAGGGCACTAGGGGTCACCTATAGAGAGAGTGAAACTATGGGCCCTGATCATGCAGAAAAAGATAAAGTGGGGGTGGGAAAGTATTTGAAGTTGGAAAGCACATGATGAAAGTTAGCATTTCAAAATTACCAAGGGAAGCATAAAAGAAATAATTACCATACTACTCAGTGGACTAGCATTTATGACTAGGATATAACATTTATGACCAGGACATAACATTTATGACTAAGAATCAGCCAGCATTTTCAGAGGGCTCCTTGTTAGTCAAGTTTCATGCAATTTTGTGAAGGATTTTTTTTTAACTTAGAATTTACTGAGATGCCTTGAACCTCATGCTATGAAATTAAAACTAAAATTCTTAACACTGTGTGTGTTAGGATAAGAATAAGATATGTTGTGAAAATGGAAGCACTAACTGTATCATTGCCACTCAGAGTTGTATTATCCCAATTCTTATATAGATGTATTCCCAGAATCATACACCATTCTTCTATCCTCTTCAATTATTTTGGATTATTTTTATGTCTCCTATTATAGTTTGTTCAAATTATTGTTCCTTGTTGTTGTTAGTCACTGATTCTTGTCTGACTCTTTGCGACCCCATGGACTGTAGCCGGCAAGGCTCCTCCGTCCTTGGGATTTCCCAGGCAAGAATACTGGAGTGGGTTGCCACTTCCTTCTACAGGGGATCTTCTCAAGCCAGGGATTGAACCCTCGTATCCTGCATCGGCAGGTGGATTCTTTGGTGTTTGTCAACTTAAGGCTGAAATGATGTTTATACTTCCTTTTATAGTATCAAATAACTTTTATCAGTCCATAATTTTTTGCTTATTGTTTCCCTTTTTTCCTAGGACATTGCTTATAAATGACTAGAGCTGTCATTAAACTTGGATTTTTTAATACCCAGGATGATCATGTACTTTGGAAATTTTGTAGTCTCTCAGGCACGTTTATACTTTGTTCTCTTTGTCATCCATTGTGGGTTAAATGTTCTTATAAAAATGAAATAGTAGCAGGAAATGAGACCACTATAGAGTAAAGAAGTGCATTAGCAAGTGTCAGTTCAAGTAGGGAGAGCAAAATGCCATGCCTCCATATTCAAGGACAGAGCTTGGCTTGTGTTTGCGCTACTGTACTGCTTCAGTGGTCATGAAAACCATTCATGTGACATATGCGAGCTTTACTGATAGTCTTGCAATGGATTTGCATATTTAAATATAAAAATATTTGAGACAGATAGCATTCTAATAAATCATCATTGTGTAGGGAGGTGCTCCGCGAGGGACAAATGCATTTACAGCATGCCAAACATGACTTGTAAATGCTACCCGATAGAGTGCTTACATGAAGTGTTAGGTTCTCTTTACAAGGAATTTTTGAAACCCAGAATTGAGTTGTTATAGGAGCATTATTTCTGCTGTGATTCTAGTCTCTATTTTCCAATTTTTTGCTCTGTTCAATGTCTAATGGCTTTTTTTTTTTTTGTCCAGGCTGTTCCAGGCGGGAATGGGCTACTTCAATTAATTTTTTCTGATCACCTATTATGTGTTGGATCATGTTCTAGGCTTTAAATACTATGGAATCTGAAGGAAGGACTAATTTCCAGATTAAGTTCATTTTCTGAACAAATTTCTCTGGGAAGGACTGAGGAGCATTATGCTTGATGGTTATGAAACCATTACAAAGCTCAGGATTTGACTATTTCAGTCCCATTAACAATAGCCCACCCTCCAGTGACAGATAAGACCTTCACACTATTGGTCCATAGATCAAAGGGAGAAGATCTTTCTGCTGCTGCTGCTGCTAAGTCGCTTCAGTCGTGTCCGACTCTGTGCGACCCCATAGATGGCAGCCCACCGGGCTCCCCCATCCCTGGGATTCTCCAGGCAAGAACACTGGAGTGGGTTGCCATTTCCTTCTCCAATGCATGAAAGCGAAAAGTGAAAGCGAAGTCGCTCAGTCGTGTCCGACTCCTAGCGACCCCATGGACTGCAGCCTACCAGGCTCCTTCGTCCATGGAATTTTCCAGGCAAGAGTACTGGGGTGGGGTGCCATTGCCTTCCCCGGAAGATCTTTCTAAAGGTGTTATATTTTCAACTTGGAACGGAGTGAACTGAATCCACATAGCTTTAAAATATCTTCTGGAATACCTAAAATCTGACAAAGAATGCTTGTTATTCCTTATCTGTCTGCTGGGACATAAAAACAGGCTTGCCAAATGAAAAGCAGCATACGCACGCAGAACACATCAAACTCGTGAGAAACCTATGCTTTGCTTGACAGGACACGTTTACACCCCCGTCTTGATGCCTGTGTTGCTTTGTTTGTGGTTTCTCTAAGTGTCATAGCAGGTGAGAAATCTTTAGATAGCAAAACCTCCTTAAGATTTTCAGGTCATGGTGTAACACAGTGTTTAAAGTAACATCTCTTTTTTACATATGAAGTCTTTTCCTCAGGTCTTACATTAATCTTTTTGACGTTTTAAAGGAACATTGTATTCTTACTATTTGTACAATATCAAATGGAAACTCCATTTCAGAGACAGGTATTGATATTCATTGTATGTACTCCCCCAAAATGACTCTCTTATTTTGTTCTAATTGAATTTGCCTGTGAGATCCCTGGGTTGGGAAGATCCCCTGAAGGAGGGCACAGCAACCTATTCCAGTATTCTTGCCTAGAAAATTACATGGAAAGAAGACCCTGGTAGGCTCGATCCATAGGATCGCAAAGAGTTGGACACGACTGAAGCAACTTAGCACACCGCATGCATTCTATTTGAATATATTGCCTGCGGAGAGGGAATGTCAGGGAGAAACAAGATGAAATTATCTGAACAAAATGTATGCTTATTTTTTTTTTTTAGAATGAGAGAGAATTTAAACACATTTAGTTGAGGGATACTACATTTGTATATTTAAATTTATATTTTGTCTAATTTTAACATATTCCTCACTCCAGGATGTTCTGTAATGAATCACTTGAGGCCCTGATTGCTTTCTTTCTAAAATCATAATTGTAAATTATGTTATTTGTTTAATATCTTTTTATTCAGTTGGTGAATTATCTGCCCATTATATACCTTTTGGTAACGTCATTGCTCATTAATGCCTCTATCACGGAGGAGGTAGGAAAATGTAAAGTACTGAAACAAAATTCTCGCATTTTTATTTTTGTTGATAGCATTGGCAGGAGATTTGGAAAAGGCTGTCCATGGGAATGGAAGCAAGAGTCTCTTTGAAAATGGGACCAGTGGAGAAGAAGAAAAATCCGGAAGAAGGCAGGCAGGTAGGAGGCATCTGTAATCAGCCCTGGGCTTAGTCGCTGGGCATGTGGCTTGATTATGCAGTGTGACTTCAGATGCGTTCCCGGACATTTTCTTTCTACACTAAAAAGTCTTTATCTACTGGCTGACCCTTGAAAAAACTTTAAAGACTTTTATTTCACCCTCAGAAATAAGGTTAATATCTCTTGGGAATTGTAATCATGACATAAATGCAGTCCAAAATGTAGATTACTAGGGTTCTTTCCTTAGGATAGATATTGGGAAAAAATTTGTTTAAGGGATAAAAGAAGAAAAATAAAAGGATGTAGGCATTTTAAGGAGTAAGAAATTAATAGAGTATGAATCTGTAAGGTATAAGGGCATAGAAAACAGAAATCAGAGGTAAAGAGCTATTTTCACAATCTGTTCAGGGCTAGGCCCACCCTTCAGCTTTGGTGACCGAGAAAGAAGAGGACTTTCCCCAGAGTTCTGATTGTCATAAATATTTGCAACATATTTTCAGTATAAATTCTAAGCATTTATTTGATGTGTCTATTTTTCTTGTTTCTTCATTTATTTTCCTAGTTTGAAAAGATTAAAAAATACCATTCCTTTAATTAAAAAAAGAAGTACTTCCACCAAGAGGTTCTTGTTTCTTCCACCATATTCTCTTCAGAACATAGTTTGCATGTATCCCAATGTGTACAGAGGCAAACTTGCTCATGATGCCCCAACTTACCTTTCCCTCGGTTTTCTTGTCTATCAATTGGTGATAATAATAAGATGTCATGAGGGTAAGGGGATTGAATGAGACCATATCTGCAAAGCATTTTGCACCAATCCTATCATATTTAAACACTCAGTAAATGAATGGGAGTCTGGTGGATGATGATGGTGATGGTGATCATGATGAGTTCTGTGTTTTAATGCAGCAAATATAAAATCCTCAAACTAAGGGACTATATCTTAGCTGTTTTTATGTGCTTCAAATATAGCATGAAAAATGCATATAGTACACAAGTATATACTGAATTATGTCAAAAACGGTGTAATCTTAAATTAGTGATTTTTTTAAAGTTAGTAAAAAAAGGTACGACAATGGAATATTAGCAAGCAAATGTAGTTGGATTGAAATATGTGATCTTTAGTTGCTAATAAAGTGTTACCAAGTAGAGGTCCTTTGGAAACCTAACTTGTTGATGAGCAAACAAATTTGAAGTTGGCACATTAATTGACATGAAATGGCATTTCTAGGTTGTTTGAAAATTGTCCTTCCCCTAAAGCACATTAAAAATTTCTTTTTTTCTTTTGTATACAGTTTGTGTATACAGCAAACTTTTTGTGTTTTATTCAGTAGGTATTAAGCAGCACAGTAAGGAAATTGAGAGTTGGTAAAATTTTGTAAATGAATGGAAATGAAAGGAATTGAGAATGTTTGTCTGAAATAATAGAAGATAATAGAGAGAAAGTAACAGCAATCTTCAAATATACATAGAGTGTTGATATGAGTATTTCAATCAAGATTGTTTTGGTTGCAGTTGATAGTAAATCCAACCTAAGCAAACCTAAGGGAAAAAAAAGGAATGTTTTAGTTTATGTAACTGAAAGTTGTACTTGGCAGTATATTTTGGGACCCAGTCACTCTTTCTATCTACACTTCCTCTTTCTTTGTTGGTCCCACTCCATAGAGTCTCCTGATGCCTTTGGACAAGATGGTGGGCAGAGGAGTTACACCTTCAAGTCTACTGAAATTATTTGAGTATACCTCATGCTCAGTATTTCAAAGTTCTGTTGTGAATTAGGTCTCATGCTCATTCCTTTATTAATAACTGTGATCATAAGAGTACTGTGAATCCATGTTTAAATCACAGACCCATCCCTAGAGACAGTAGCCATCAGCAACACCAGAACTAAATGTACTGAAACTCTGTGATGGGTGGTTCTCCAGAAAAATACCCAAGTGGTGTATTCTAAGCAAAAGAAAGCAAGGATAGTTACCATAACCTGGAAGATGAGCCCCGATATTCTGTATTGCTCCATAGTACAGAAGTGGAGTCAATTAGAACAAATAATTGCAAAGTGGATTTTAATTCAATAGAAAGAACTAAGATCTTAGAACTTAAAAAGAATTAACCCACGTAAAAAGTTGGAAGACTGCCTGTGAAGTTTGTCTTTAAGTTCTATCTTGGTACCATCTTTGACAGACTGGAGTAAATGATCTTTAAGGTATTTTCTTAGTCTGCAGGTGGTTACTAGATTTCTTCCTTCAAGTCTGGATGAGATAAAGAGATTGTATGCTAAATTATTTTGAGGTTATATGTGTAAAACATTATTTTTAAGGGGCTTGCTTAATGAAAACAGGCTATGCAGGAAAAACCTTCCACAGAAGGCAATATGCTTCACTGAGAATTCAAACATCACGACATTGATGTTCATATAATGTTTCTTGATAATGCTTCAAAAATGTTTATCCTTAGTTTTCTTTTTACAAAGTCTCTAAGAAAGATAAAATATTAATCTCTCCAGTTTCATAATATGCAATCTTTTAACTTTTTTCCTGGTCTTAATGCTTATTTAAGAAGTAATATAGTTTTTTTTTCTTTTTTTTTTGCCACTAGAAAGAGGGCGGGAACTCATAAAGATGATATGATAAGTTGAGTCTTTAAACATGTTTCTGTTCATAGAGATATAAATGAGCAATTAGAGAATAAAACTAGTAACAATTGAGTATCAGTTATGTGCCAGGTTGTTTTATATAATTTAACTCTCACAGTATAATAAGCTTCATTAACATGTGAAAAACTCAAGTTAATGTACCTCATTTCAGTTATTTAAAAAAAATTAAGAATTTCCCTGGGCTTCCCTGGTTGCTCAGCAGTAAAGAATCTGCCTGCCAATGTAGGAGACAGGAGTTTCATCCCTGGGTCGGGAAGATCCCCTGGAAAAGGAAATGACAGCCCATTCTAGTATGCTTGCCTGGGAAATCCCATGGATGGAGGAGCCTGGGGGGCTACAGTCCAGGGGGTCACAAAAGAGCTGGACAAGACTTAATGACTAAAAACAAAGAACTTGCTCAAGGTCATACTTCTCTTCACCTGGCAGAGCCTCGATTCAAATCTGTCTATCCATCTCTAATCCCATCATCACCATATTACCTATCTGAGAAAGAGATGAAAAATATGAATTGTTTCCTATTTGCTTGATATTTCTGTTGTTGTTCAACTATATTTGCATAAATTGAAGTGATAGTACTACGGGGAAATTAGTAAGTGCAGACTACTAAGGCAAAAGAAGAAATCAGAACTGAGTTCATAATTCAGCAAAAGACACAGAAAAATTGATAGTACATTATACAGTTTTGGAAGATAATGGCAATTGTCTGTGTAGGATTCAATATTCAAAATTACTACCTTATATATCTTCTACTCTTCATTCAGTTGGAATGATCATATTCCACCTTTCTCTGAACTTTTAAAATTAACCCATTTAAGAGTGAAATGTGGATTCAAAATCATTTCTCTTTATTGAAGGAAGCAGCTTTTTTTTGTCTGTGTAGGATTCAGTATTCAAAATTATTACCTTGTATCTCTTCTACTCTTCATTCAGTTGGAATGATCATATTCCCTCCTTCTCTGAACTTTTAAAATTAACCCATTTAAAAGTGAAATGTGGATTCAAAATCATTTCTCTTTATTGAGGGAAGCAGCTTTTTTTTTTTTTTAATTTCAACCTTGTTGTGAATTTGCTATATTCATTTCTAGTCAAAGATTTCTAGCCATTAATTTATAGCCATTCAAAAAGAAAATAAATTGTTGAAAAGCTTTTACTACTTAACTTATTAAAGAGTTAATTGTAATATGATTTCCCTAGAAAGATTAATTGGCTTTCCCACAAACAATAAGATGTGAATTAAATAGAAAAGACTATTAGTGCTCACTATGGGAGAAGGAAATGGCAATCCACTCCAGTATTCTTGCCTGGAGTATCCCATGGACAGAGAAGCCTTGTAGGTTACAGTCCACGGGGTCGCAAAGAGTCGGACACGACTGAGCGACTTCACCTTCACCTATGGGCTATAAAACTTCAGTTTTTAATAAAAAGAGCTGACACATGCAAAGTTGTAATTTCATAAAAATAAGTTGTTTTCTCTCGCATAAAAAATTTGATGTTATATTAGAGAAAGAATTTGAAAGTTTTGAGAAGACTAACCAAGAAAAAAGAGCCATCTAGTCAAATGGGAGAGAGTTCAAGAATCTTGAAGAATCATCTGCTTGGCAGATGTGTGCTTTGGAGTCTGTTAGGTAGATGTTTATTTAACACTTTTATCTGATGCTCAGTAAATGAATTTTGTTGTTGCATTGGAAATCTTACTGGGTATTTAAAAGAGTTTCCAGCTTGCTATAGAGATTTTAAATTTCTTATGAGATTTTGGTTGAAATTTCAAGAACGACTAACAATTCTTACCTGGTCTTAGATCTGACAATGGACAATAAAGAGTAATAACACATTTCTTAGTTTTACTTTGGTTGGGTAAATTATTTAAAACCAGAAAGGCACACATATCTTCTGAGAAATCACAGAGCATGTCCTGCATCAGGATGAAGGATGGTAAAAGGGCTAAGTGGTACTGCAGAGGATAGCAGCAAGAGAATAGAATCTGTATGTAGTTTGTGTTCTTCTCCACAGCTTCGAGACTGTGACCTCAGGCAGTTTACTTCACTTCCTAACCTGTAAACTGAAGTTAAAGAGAAACTATATTGTGGGGTTGGTGTAGGAATCAAAAGATACATGAGTGCCCACTAGAGAGTAGAAATGCAATAAACTTTTCTTCCAACTTGATTGATGTAACTGAGAATTATAGGATCTAGGGAATCAGTGGAAAGAACACTTGACAAGATAATATGAGTTTTAATATTTATGATTGATCATTATTTTGTCAATATTGAATGTAATTATTGCATGCAAAAAAGCACAAGCTCAAGTGGTGGAAGACCGGGGTTCTATTAATAGTAACAATAGCTACTAACTAGCTGTGTAGGTGTTAGGCTAGACTTGATTTAAGATACCTTCTAGATCTTATTTTTAATTTTGAAATTAATTTTAAATGACCTTTTAAAATATGAATTTTATATACAATGTATATTTCATCCATTCATATTTATTGCAAAGCTTTTGATGAGTACCTAATTCTGTGCAAGACATTAATTTAAGGCAACTTAATGATTTGGATGACTGACAACAGAGAGTATGATAGGGAATGCCATCAGCCTCTGTATCTGCAGATTCTGCATCCATGGATTCAAGCAACCTTAGATCAAAAGTATTTGAAAAAGATTCCAGAAAGTTTCCCAAACCAAAATTTAAATTTATAATGCCCTGGAAACTATTTACATAGCATTTTCATTATATTTATAACTATTTACATAGCATTTGCATAATATTAGGTCTTCCCTTGTGACTTAGCTGGTAAAGAATCTGTCTGCAATACTGAGATTCCAGCTCACTTGACCTGCCAGGAGTTTGCTCAAGTCTGTTCCTAGGTCTACACTGCATCTGTTTCTGGCTTGCAAATGTTTGTTTTTCCTATTTTTCTGGCAAAATTATCATTGCTCTTGAATAGGCACAGTTCCTGTCTCCCAGTACTTGCCTCGTATCTGTTTGTCTTTCTGGAATCTCACATCACACATTTGTAAAGGCAAATCCATTTTGATGTGTCTGCCAGTTTTCACACTGTGAACCAGTTTCATTATCCTCCAAGTTCTAAGACATCTAGATAAGAAGGCAACTCTTACTGGATATCTTTTAAAACAGAGAACCTGTTTGGAATTTTCAACAATCCTTATCTTTATAAGAAACTCAAATATAAAAGAATTGTAATTCATATTCAGCTATTACAGTCAACAAATTGCTGAAGCTGATTCAAAAAGTACCAGATGAGAGGCCTATGTGAAAATAATATGCATCTAATTAAATTTTGTGTCCTTTTGAAATCTGAATTATAACTCAGCAAAGGCAGTCTTGCAAAGAGTGGGACACGACTGAGTGACTAAGCACAGCACAAAGGCAGACTTGGAGAAACTTAGCATATGCAATTGCAGCCAAATCTGAAAGGATTAGAAAAACTAATAGATTTGCTTTGTTCTAACCAATTCAATTTGATCAGTGAATTTATTTTAACTTGTGTGTGAATAGTCAATCTTTACTATACATGAAGCACTGTGGAGGGTTATGAAACAATGGAGATACTGGCTTCTGTTGTTAAAAAAAGAAGAATCTAATTCTTTTAGATTTTCATGTAATATTGTAGGAGTCTACCAATATGAAGAAAAATACTAATTATGAGAAAAGGAGAGGTAATCATGGTATTTTGGGGTGGTCAAAATATATATTATTAAGGAGTGGATGGCTTAGATTGGTTTTAGTGTTGGCAAAGCTGAGATAAATTCTTAGATATTGTCAGAAACCCTTGTCCTGTGTAGTCTATAAGGGCATAATGAAGATGAAGATGGACCTCTCTGAGGTAGGTCGTGGGTATCACAGTGGGAGGAAGGAATGGGTGCCATCATTCCATTTTTTTCAAATGTTGCTAGTTATTACACTTTTGAGGATAGCTTGAAGGTGGCAAGAAAGCTGGAAATGTGAACGGGTAGTGTAAGTCTGTTATTTTCTCATTGCCTAATATTTCCTCATTATTTGCTCAAGTTCAGTTACAGTTATAATATTTACCTTGGGAGAGTGTTACTGTTTGCTTTGAAAAATGAATTAAATTTACAAATTGATTTGACATGAAATTAATGCAGTTTTAGAATTAAGGGTGATCCATTCCAACTCTCAGTTTTATTGATGAAGTCCAGAGAGACCGAGTGACTAGTCCAGGGACACACAAAAATCTATTGTCTGAGGAAGTAACAAATTGGTATTCTGCCTCCATCTAGCATTCTTTCCACTGGTCCACATTGCCACATCCAAAATTATATATTTGTGTATGAGGGTGTGTATGTGATGTGCCACAAATTTGGACATCACATTTTATACTGTTTGCTGGTGATGGTTTAGTCGCTAAGTTGTGTCTGACTCTTGTGACCGCATGGACTGTACTCCTCTGTCCATGTGATTTTCCAGGCAAGAATACTGGAGTGGGTTGCCATTTCCTTCTCCAGGTCATATTGTATATGGCCCATGACAACTCTGCAGAAGACTTTCGACTATTCTAAGAACTTCTGCTTAAAGTACTAACCTAAGTAGTATTGAGAGCTATGAACTAATGTGAAATCATCCTTGAAAATGTGAATACCACTTTTCTGCCTGTAGATTTTGAACAGAACCTTTCTGTATACACATTTGCTTTAAGGAAAGAATAGACATGCCATTTAGCTTTTATACCTATAGTTTTCTTTGTTCTTTTTCTTCTACTCATCTCTCCCTCCCTTTCTTCCTTTTGTCCTTTTTTTCTGTTTTCTCTTAGATGGTGATTGCAGCCATGAAATTAAAAGACACTCCTTGGAAGGAAAGTTATGACCAACCTAGATAGCATATTGAAAAGCAGAGACATTACTTTGCCAACAAAGGTCCATCTAGTCAAGGCTATGGTTTTTCCAGTGGTCATATATGGATGTGAGAGTTGGACTGTGGAGAAAGTTGAGTGCCAAAATATTGATGCTTTTGAACTGCGGTGTTGGAGAAGACTCTTGAGAGTCCCCTGGACTGCAAGGAGATCCAACCAGTCCATCCTAAAGGAGATCAGTCCTGGGTGTTCATTGGAAGGACTGCTGCTGAGGCTGAAATTCCAATACTTTGGCCACCTTGTGCGAAGAGTTGACTCATTGGGAAAGACCCTGATGCTGGGAGGGATTGGGAGCAGGAAGAGAAGGGGACGACAGAGGATGAGATGGCTGGATGGCATCACTGACTCGATGGACATGAGTTTGAGTGAATTCCAGGAGTTGGTGATGGACAGGAAGGCCTGGCGTGCTGTGATTCATGGGGTCGCAAAGAGTTGGACACGACTGAGTGACTTAACTGAACTGAACTGACTAATTAGTGGTAATAATGGTTTTTCAAGCCCATAAAAAGCCATTGTACTATGGAACATAAATTGTTATATTTACAGTGAGTTTGAGGACATAATATGGAGATAGAAACATATAACACCTACTATTGTAGCAAACATTTAATTTTTCAGAGTATTTTCTCATATATTACCTCATGTAATCCATATAGTACTTTGTATACTTTAGTTACATTTTATATAATTGTAGAATCCATTTCCTTCTCCAGGTCATATTGTATATGGCCCATGACAACTCTGCAGAAGACTTTCGACTATTCTAAGAACTTCTGCTTAAAGTACTAACCTAAGTAGTATTGAGAGCTATGAACTAATGTGAAATCATCCTTGAAAATGTGAATACCACTTTTCTGCCTGTAGATTTTGAACAGAACCTTTCTGTATACACATTTGCTTTAAGGAAAGAATAGACATGCCATTTAGCTTTTATACCTATAGTTTTCTTTGTTCTTTTTCTTCTACTCATCTCTCCCTCCCTTTCTTCCTTTTGTCCTTTTTTTCTGTTTTCTCTTAGATGGTGATTGCAGCCATGAAATTAAAAGACACTCCTTGGAAGGAAAGTTATGACCAACCTAGATAGCATATTGAAAAGCAGAGACATTACTTTGCCAACAAAGGTCCATCTAGTCAAGGCTATGGTTTTTCCAGTGGTCATATATGGATGTGAGAGTTGGACTGTGGAGAAAGTTGAGTGCCAAAATATTGATGCTTTTGAACTGCGGTGTTGGAGAAGACTCTTGAGAGTCCCCTGGACTGCAAGGAGATCCAACCAGTCCATCCTAAAGGAGATCAGTCCTGGGTGTTCATTGGAAGGACTGCTGCTGAGGCTGAAATTCCAATACTTTGGCCACCTTGTGCGAAGAGTTGACTCATTGGGAAAGACCCTGATGCTGGGAGGGATTGGGAGCAGGAAGAGAAGGGGACGACAGAGGATGAGATGGCTGGATGGCATCACTGACTCGATGGACATGAGTTTGAGTGAATTCCAGGAGTTGGTGATGGACAGGAAGGCCTGGCGTGCTGTGATTCATGGGGTCGCAAAGAGTTGGACACGACTGAGTGACTTAACTGAACTGAACTGACTAATTAGTGGTAATAATGGTTTTTCAAGCCCATAAAAAGCCATTGTACTATGGAACATAAATTGTTATATTTACAGTGAGTTTGAGGACATAATATGGAGATAGAAACATATAACACCTACTATTGTAGCAAACATTTAATTTTTCAGAGTATTTTCTCATATATTACCTCATGTAATCCATATAGTACTTTGTATACTTTAGTTACATTTTATATAATTGTAGAAATTGAGTGTCAGAGAGGGAGAGCAACTTACCTAAGTCTAACCTGGTGTCTAGCACAGAATTAGTGGCCAGTACTTTGGCCAACTGATGTGAAGAACTGCCTCATTGGAAAGACCCTGATGCTGAGAAAGATTGAAGGCAGGAGGAGAAGTGGGCAACAAAGAAAGAGATGGTTTGATGGCATCCCCGACTCAACGGACATGAGTTTGAGCAAGCTCCGGGATGTGGTCATGGACAGGGAAACCTGGTGTGCTACAATCCACGGGGTCACAAAAAGCTGGACATGACTGAGTGACGGAACTGAACTGAACTGATATAGTTGTTGATTTTGTTGGTGCTCATGCAGTCTCATGCTCTGCAGAGTCCCCGCGAGGAGGATTTCGTGCCTAGGAACAGTCACTGCACTGACTTCTGGCAATTTAGTGAGGCACAAGGTGAATGTGTCCAGTAGCCTCCTCTTTCTCTGGCTACACAGTGAATTTGTGATGTGTATATTTTAAAGACCCCCTCTTTCCGTCAGTTTCCTTGAGTTCCTACCTGACCCTCAACCTGCACCTCAACTACACTCTGGCAGTACTTCTTTCCAGAATATTTCCTATCCCTCACCACCATTTCCCTGTTTTCCAAGGGTAATTGGGTCAAGGTATTAATGATGACTTTAATCATCTAAAATAACATATTTGTATTCTTAAAACAATCTTTTTTTAAAAAAAAGAATGAGTACTATATCATGATGTGAATTTTCTGCAACAAATAACAGGGGAGATATTTGGAGTGAGCATCACTCAGGAATGAAAGCAGTAGCCTCATCTGTCCATCATTAGAGATTTCCTGGCTACCTGGCTCAAGAGGCAAAAGCAAAAGCATTATCATTCATTTGGAGAAGGCTATAAGGTTCATCTTTTCTTTAAGTTGATAATACCTAGAAATAAGATCTTGAAATATATAGCCCTTAGTGTTCCCGTAAATCACGGTTGTGGAAAAAAAGGGAGAGTCTCTCTTCCCTTTACAGATAATGGTTTAGACAAAATATGTTAGCTAAAACTGTGGTATTATAAAATTTCTTTATAATGTGGCAATGAAAAAGAAAGATATGGTGAGATCATTCAGTGTATGTCTGTATTTGCAAAGAATGGGAAAATATAGCTGCCATGACAATGGCCCCCAAAGATGTCCGTGCATTAATCTTTAGAACCGGTGAATATGTTACTTTACATGGCAGATGTGGCTAAGATTAAAAACAGTGAGAAGGAGGGATTATCTTAGATCACTTGGGTGGTCCCAAGGTAATCACACAAGTCCTTAAGCACAGAGAATCTTTCTTGTCTACATTAAACTAGAGACAATAGCATGGGACTCATTCAACCTTTAGTTACTGGTTTTACACATGGAGGAAGGGGTCATGTGCCAAGGAGTGTCAGCAGCCTTTATAAGATGGAAAAGGTAAGGAAAAAGTTCTTCTGTAGAGCCCTTAGAAATTAATACAGCCCAATTGTTACTTTGATTTTAAACCCAGTGATACCCATGTTGAGATTTGAATTGTAGACCTGTAAAAGAAGAATAGATATTGGAAAAAAGTAACTGACATGTTAAATGAATATGATCTTGTTATAAGGTTAGTAACAAGAGTTAACATTTTTATAATACTGTTATGCATCAGACATTTTTCTAAGAATAAAACTTTCAAGACTCCAATGTTTTCTTTTTCGTAACCTAATTTTGCAAAAGGAAAACTGAAATAGATAAAGTAATTTCAAGATTAAGATTAATACAGCTGTATGGTGAAGCTAGGAGTTGAACCATACACCATATGGCCTCAGAGTCTTGGCTTTACAGTCAAGTCACAGTGTTCATGCTCTTAATAACTACACCAAAATTTACCACTACTCTCATTTTGACAAAACCAAAGTGCCAGTAAATTTGTTTTCTTTCCCAGATTCAGAGTCAGTGGAAAAATCTATGAACACTTCATTTTGTCAGAAATGCCTTTTTCTTCCTCCCTCTCTCCCTTCTTCCCTGCCCCTCTCTCTTTCCTCCTTATTTTTACTTTAACTTCTTATTTCTTCCTTCCTTTCTTCTCTCTTTCACTTGAAAAAACCAGTACAGTTTGATGTAAGTATGGTGCATTATTAACTTTTTCATCTCAATGTCAGAGAAGGAGAAACTTCTCTGCTGAAACTAGGTTCCAAGCTCATTAGAAGTCTATGATCAAATAGTTTGTTGGAATTTTAGCAATGTTGGACATTCTTTTTCATCAAATAAAATATAAGCAGTTTTAAATCATGCAAATATTTAATGCTTCTTTGTAAACCACTTTTGAAATACAAGATGTAGAATGAAAACTATCACCTAGCTTTACCACCCAGAGACAACCATCTTCTGTTTCTTTTCTGCTGACTTCTTTCTTCATACACGAGAAAGAAATCCACTTATATCTTTCAACAGCAGTACAATATTTTATCTTAAGTATCAAATAGGCATGCCTTGGAGATATTGCAATTTTAGTTCCAAGCCACTGCAATAAAGCAAATTACATGAAATTTTTAGTTTCCCAACACACATAAAGGTTATGTTTATACTGTAGGCTAAGTGCACAACAGCATTATGTATTAAGAATGATGTGCATTCTTTAATTTAAAATTATTTTATTGCCTAAAAATGCTAACCATCACCTAAGCCTTCAGTGAGTTGTAATCTTTTTGCTACTGGAGGGTCTTGCCTTGATGCTGATGTCTGCTGACTGATTAGGGTACTTATTGCTGAAGATTGAAGTGACTGTGGCAATTTCTTAAAATAAGACAACAGTGCAGTTTTCTGCATTAATGAATGATTTCTCAGTAGCATGCAATGCTGTTTGATAGCACTTTAAGCTTAGTAGATCTTCTTTCAAAGTTGGAGTTAATTTTCTCAAAACCTGCTATTTTATCTTTTAAGTTTATATAATAGTCTATGTCCTCTGTTGTCATTTCCACAATCTTCACAGCATCACTAGGAGTAGATTCTATCTCAACAAACACTTCTGTTGTTCATCCATAAAAAGAAACACCTCATCCATTAAAGTTTTATAATGAGAATTTAGCAATGCAGTCACATCTTCAGGTTCCACTTGTAACTTTATTTTTTGTCAAACTTTTTTATTTTGTGTTGGGGTACAGCTGTTTAGCAAGCAATGTTGTGATAGTTTCAGGTGAACAGTGAAGGGACTCAGCGATATATATATATGTACATGAATCCATTCTCCCCCGAACTCCTCTCCCATCCAGGCTGCCACGTAACTTTGAGCAGAGTTTCATGCGCTATATAGCAGTTCCCTGTTGGTTATCTATTTAAATATAGCAGTGTATATATGTCCATCACAAACTCCCTGACTATTCCTTCCCCTCATCCTTTCCGCCAGCAACCATAAGTTCGTTCTCTAAGTCTGTGAATCTCTTTCTGTTGTGTAAGTAAGTTCATGTGTATCATTTATTTTTAGATTCCACATATAAGGGATGTCATACACTATTTCTTCTCTGTCTGACCTACTTCATTTAGTATCCACACCTAATTTTAGTTCTCCTGCTAAAGGAGAACCTCTACAGTGACTTCCACCTCTGCAGTGACTTCCTCTACTGAAATCTTGAACCTCTCAAAGTGTTAGCTATGAGAGTTGGAATCAATTTCTTTAAAACTCTTATTATGGATATTTTGACTTCTCATGAATCATGAGTGTTCTTAATGGCATCTAGAATGATGAATCCTTTCCAGAAGGATTGATTTGCCCAGATCCATTAGAGGAATCAGTATCTCTGGCAGCTACGACCTTATGAAATGTATTTCTTAAATAATACTTAAAATCAAAATTATTCTTTGATCCATTAGCTACAGTATGGATGTTGTATTTGCAGGCATGAAAACAACATTAATCTCATTGTAACCTCCATCAGAGCTTCTGGGGTGACCATGTGCATTGTCAATGAACAGCAATGTTCTGAAAAGAATCTTCTTTCTGAGCAGGAGGTCTCAGCAGTGAGCCTGAAATATTCAGTAAACCATGTTGTCAGCAAATATGCTGTCATTCAGGTTTTGTTTTTCCATTTATAGAGGACAGGCAGAGTAGATTTACATAATTCTTAAGGATCCTAAGATTTCAGAACAGTCAATGAGCTTTGGCTTCAATGTATAATCACTAGCTACATTAGCTCCTAATAAGAAAGTTAGCCTGTCATTTGAAGCCAGGCAACAATTTCTCCTCCCTGCCCGTGAAAGTCCTAGATGGCATCTTCTTCCTATAGAAGGCTGTTTTATTTCCATTGAAGATCTATTGTTTAGTGTAGCCCACTTCATTAACTATTTTGAGTTTCTGGATAACTTGCTGCAGCTTCTACATCTGCACTTGCTGTTTCACCTGGCACCTATATGTTACAGAGACAGCTTGTTTCCTTAACTCTCATGAGTCATCTCTGCCAGCTTTAAATTTTTCTTCCAGAGTTTCCTCACCTCTCTCAGCCTTCATAGAAGTGATGAGAGTTAGAGTCTTGCTCTGGATTAGACTTTGGCTAAAGGGAAGGTTGTGGCTGGTTTGACTTCTATCCAGAAAGTCATACCCACTATCTGCCTGCAATGCAGGAGGCCTGGGTTCAATTTCTGGGTTGGGAAGATCCCCTGGAGAAAGAAATGACAACCCACTCCAGTATTCTTGCCTGGAGAATCCAATGGACAGAGGAGCCTGGCAAGCTACAGACCACAGGGTCACAAGAGTCAGATATCATGTAGTGACTGAACCACTACCACCACCATAAGGCTACTTTGCTTTATTATCATTTGTGTGTTCACTGGAGTAGCAATTTTAATTTCCTTCAAGAATTTTGACTTTGTATTCACAGCTTGGCTTTTTGGTGCAAGAGGCTCAGCTATCAGCCTACTTTGGCTTTTGACATGCCTTCTTCACTAGAACTTCTGGGCTTTGATTTAAAATGAGAGATATGTGCCTCTTCCTTTCACTTGAACATTTAGGGGGCATTGTAGGGCTCTTCAGTTCATTTGCTCTGTTGTGTCTGACTCTTTGCGACCCCATGGACTGCAATACACCAGGCTTCCCTCACAAGTATACACGGAGGGCATAGAGAGGACAGAGAAGGAGAGAGATGAGGTAATGCCTGATGGAGGACTCAGAACACACATTACATTTATCAACTATATTTACTGTCTTATATAGGTGCTGTTTGTGGTGCCCCAAGACAATTACAATAGTAACATTAAAGAACACTAAGCATATATCACCATAACAAATATAATAATAATGAACAAGTTTGAAATATTGCAAGAATTACTAAAATGTGATGGGGAGATACTAAGTGAGCAATCACTATGGGGAAAATGGCACCTGTGGATTTACTCAATGCAAGTTTACAAAAAGCTTCAATTTGTAAAAAAAGATACAATATGTTTGAAGCACATAAAGGGAAGTGCAATAAAATAAGTTATGCCTATAATTACTTAACCATTCTCCTGTTACCAAAAGGTAAGAATGTTGCTAATATTTTTTCTAATAAATCAGTTATAGTAGAGTTTATTTATGTATCTTTTCTATTTCACAGTTTTTCTCACACTAGAGCTGAAGTAGAATTATTAGATTAAAAGGTAAGAACATTTTGACACTGCTTTCAGGTAAATTATATCAATTTATGTTTACAGTTATAATGCATGAAACTGTACATCTTGCTCCATCTCACCAGAGGCATTGAATATTAAAAACCACTATTGTACTAGGCAGAAAGTATTTTATTAAAATAATTGCCCCTTTAGATTTATCACACTAACCTTCTCAGTGTGAAGCCACTTATATCATAAATAACAACTTCTCTCATTTAAGGGGCAATCACAAAGGGGCATTACTTATGGACTTCAACTGAGTCAGAAGTCAAATGGACATATTTCATGAACAAACTGAATATGGGAGAAAAATAAGGCAAACTTGGGTGTTGGAGAAGACTCTTGAGAGTCCCTTGGACTGCAAGGAGATCCAACCAGTCCATTCTGAAGGAGATCAGCCCTGGGATTTCTTTGGAAGGAATGATGCTAAAGCTCAAACTCCAGTACTTTGGCCACCTCATATGAAGAGTTGACTCATTGGAAAAGACTCTGATGCTGGGAGGGATTGGGGGCAGGAAGAGAAGGGGACGACCGAGGATGAGATGGCTGGATGGCATTACTGACTCGATGGATGTGGGTCTGAGTGAACTCCGAGAGATGGTGATGGACAGGGAGGCCTGGCGTGCTGCGATTCATGGGGTCACAAAGAGTCGGACACGACTGAGCAACTGAACTGAACTGAACTGAACTGGGTGTTATTAATAAGGACAATTTAAAAAAAAATACCAGTTTGCTAAGATCTTAAAATATAGCAAAATAGACTGATAATTAACTAATTCAAGTCTAAAGAGTTACTTTATATTTTAGCTGACTTGTTGTTTGCTTGTATTTTTGCCTCTAATTATTATTACTTGCCAAAGCAAGATTATAGGATAGCATTATAATAGAGGTCTGTCTTTTAACTCTATGGATCTGGTTTTAATCTTGGACTTTGCACTAGGCCATCTTTCTGTTTTGTTGTGTGTCATTTTGTTTTGGCAGACCCTAACACAGAATTGCATACATCTTGGAGATGTTAGACTAACTGTTTGCAGTATAGACTCTGGAGACAGATATGAGTTAAAGTTCATAGCTTTTACATTTACCAACTGTTCTTTTTAAGCAAGTTATCCAAATCTCTAAAGTTTCTGTCTCCGTAGCTATTAAACTGAGATAATAATAGGGCCTGCTTTCAGTGGTTGAGGGAGAATTAAATGAAGCACTGCAAAGAGGGACATTGTCTAGTAAAAAAAATAAGCAAATAATAGTTGTTACTATCATCATTATCATCATCCCCATCATTATAATCTTCTTCCCCCTCTGATTATAATATGAGTTATTTCTGCTTCAAGTATACAGTCCTAAAACTCTACCCTCTCTTCCTTATCTTTCTTAACATTCACTCATTTATCAACAGGCGTTTATCTAGAACAAAATAGATTAAATCTGGACACAGGGATCTTATATGCCTGTGAGAGAAGATAAATAATGGACATATAAGCAAACAGATACTTAGACTGTCAGATGGTGTTGTGTTATGGAGAAAAATAAAACAGAGCAAGGGAGATAGGGAGAGTCAGAGATGGGAGCAGGGGTGACATGGGAGAAAGATAGGTTGTTATTTATTTAAAGTGGTAGAAACCTCTGATGAATGATATATCTTGAACATAATTAAAGAGAATAAAAAGTAACATTCTCAATGACAGAAACATACCTTGTATGTTCAAGAATCAGCAAGAAGGTCTGTGGGGCAGAGAGAGAGAGACTAGATGGAAATGAGGTCAAAAATGGAGGTGGGCCACACATGTAGGGGCTTGTAGGCCATCGTCAGGGCTTTGAGTTTTAGCATGGGTGACATAGAAAACCAGTGGGCAGTAGTGAGCAGAAGAATGACTGGGCAAAGGCAGAAGTGGATCAGCTACAGAAAGCTACTTCGGTATCCTAGGGGAGATGGTGATGGCTTAAACCTGGAGATGAATGAGTGCGTGACAGTCGCTCAGTCATGTCAGATTCTTTGCGATTCTTATCCCTGCTCTAGACAAGCAGCGCTGAAGATGCACAGAATCTCTCCTACAACCTTTGGTGTCCTGCTTGTCCATGAGTTTTGTCCCTTTTCCATGACTGGCTAAGCTTCAAAATTATTCTCTCAGTGTTCTATGCAACAATTCGTTCGAAGATGAAAGTCAGAAAATATACCCAGGCTCTGCTGGATTCTCACTGAAGCTTCCCAGTTTTTCAATAAACCATAGAATTTGGAATAAAAAGCACTTTTGACAAATTGGGGAAATGTGGAAAAAACTTAACTCTATGTTGAAAGACATTAAACTGTAGTGGATAGAGCAATAAAAAGGGAGTCAGGAAATTTGATATCTGGTTTTTAATTGAACGTTAGCTGGCTCTGTGACCTTGATGAATCCATTAACCTCCAGGGGCCTTAGTTTGCACATTATTACAATGAGAGGTGTTGCTAGGTCAGCACTTTCCAATGGGAATTTCTGCAATGATGGAAAGATTCTATATCTTCACTGTCCATATGGAAGCCAGTAGCCATGTGTGTCCATTGAGCACTGGAAATGTGGTTGGTGCAATTAAAGGACTAAGGTTTTAATTTTTTCAGTAGAGTGGATATTTGCATTATTTGGTTGCCTATAATCTGAAATCTTCCTGACCTCTCATTAGAAGTGTTAAAAGTCTCTGATAGTTGCTTTTCTTGCTTTCACTGCTGTGAGAGGATGGGCACATGACTTAGGCTCAACCAAGAAGAGGCACTCACTCTAGTCTTTGAAATAGAAGCTTATTTGGCAAAGAAGGAAAAGAAGATGATATATTCTGGAATGGTGGCAACCACATCAAGCTTCCAGGGCAGTGGCAGTGGTTCAGGTATGGGGTTATCTACTGTTCAGCTGGCGATGGAGCAAGCTGTGGTGTCCTTTGTTCACCATTCCTTAATTGTAACTTTAGGAAAACCACTTAATTTTAATTTACCTCAAGGTAAATTCTGTAAAAATTGTCATAGTGATATCTATTCTCCATGTGACTATCAGTAAATAAGTTTGGTAAATATTTCATGTTTGGAGATACATACAGATCTTATGAATTTCTCTGGACACAAAGTTCTCAAATGTCCACTAAATAGAGATGCTGGCTAGCACTTATAAGCTCTTCTTAGAAAAAAAAAAAGATGGTAAATTGCTATTTTAAGGTCTTTTCACCTCTCTCTTAGGTCTCCCTTTTCTTGTTCAGTAACTCTGCCTCCAGCCCAGAGCACCCCGACTGGCCCTTATGCCCTTCACAGCCCCAAAAGGTCTCAGCCTTCCTCTTACCTCTGCCCCATTGATAGGTTACCTGCAGAACCCCTGGACTCCCCTGTCAAAAGGAAACTAATATACTCATTCTAACCAAAGAATCAATGGCATATAATTAATGACACACTAGACCACTGAAAAATACACACAGAGAGCAAATAGGGGCTCACTTCATTGCTGGTAAAGCTCAACTAGGAATATGGCCTCAATTTGGTTGTGAGATGGTAAAATTGACTTCCTAGTGCTTCCTCCACTCTCTACCCCTCATCATGCCACCATGTTCGTATCTTCAGACTCATCTGAGGCAAGTGCCAATTTACAGAGAAGCCTTACCCAACCAGGTATGTGGAGGACACCTCTCAACTCTCACCTGTCAACAGTAGGGCAGGGAGTTGGAGGCCATGCATACACAAAGACCTTCAGCAATTAACTCCACCTGACAGAGAGATAGGAATTAACAGAAGTCATATTCTTACCATCTCATCAATCATTAAAAAACATGCCTTCTCACATAGGAAAATCAATGCTTGGATCTTTAAACCAGTGTTTTTTCTTTAAACCATCCAATGCTTGGATGCTTCTAACCAATTATATAATTGAAGAAATCAGAGGTTCCTATTGCATGGACCAGTAGAAATTTTGGACAGGAAAAGAATGGTTTCTCTTTCTTTCCTGAGCCATAAGAATAAGATGAGAAACACAGGAGATTGAGGCACTTTCCAAGGGCAAAGGTAGTATTTTAAAGGCTTTACTGATGTCATTTAATCATATCTCATATGCAGAAATTTGCTATGCTTTGTGATCATGATTTTAAGCAGTTCTGTTATCCTGTGTCTTTTAAAAAAATCTAGTCATTCACAATTCTTTAATTTTCCCACATAATATAAAGGGCCAGTTGAAGAGAAGATAATATAGCCAACTTAATCAGAATATTTCAGGTTCATCTCTAATTAGAACTAATATTTATGATGAATTCTACATCTTTTGAGGTCTGAAATAAACTTTTTCTTTACCTTATAGAGAAGACCTACAGCAGTGCTTAGCACATAATCATAGTGAATGCTCAATAAATGAATGAATTAATCTAATCATACTTATTTTCTTCTCTCTTTAAAAGGCCACGTTAATTCTTTATACTTTTTTCTTTCAATTTCTTGCGTTTCCTATAAACATCCTCATTTACTTTCCCCTCATTCATCTTTCTTTCTCCTGGGAAACTGCTCTCTGTAATTGTTTTATTTTCCTATCTTTCTGCCTCTTATATTCTCCTCTCATTCATCCTTTCTCCTCTGTGTGTATAATTATCTTTAAAATCACCTTTTCAGGTATAACTTGGATAAATGGAGAGGAACGTCTTAAATCAAGAGATATTGAAACTGAGAAATTATTAGTCATGGGGAGAAAAGCCAGAAGTCTATCTTGAGCCGCTTTGAGACAAAGCCAAACCAGTATCTATTTTGACGTCACAAACATCCTAAATGGACTTCCAGTCTTCCTTGATTGGGCATTTACTTGAATATAGAACTTATTTCAAAAAAAAGCTGATCCACACTTTACTAGCATGCATATTTATATAGACAAACCTACAAAAATATTCCTATTATCTCTGAGTAACTGAATGGAGAAAATCAAATTAGTGAAAGAAGCAATGCTGTTTTTTCTTTAAGCATCTACAACCAATAGAACCCATCTTATGAGTTTGTATAAGGTAATATTAATTTGAAATAGATAGTTCAAATTATTACTATG
>SJYT01053331.1:1009017-1125808 GCA_006410635.1 Cephalophus harveyi
TCATCCCAATTTCCAATATTTTAAAAATTTTCAACAGATCTAAAATATATGGAATATTTTCTGTCTTTTCCAATAATTCTGCCAACCACAAAATTGTTGAATTTGATTATAATCAAAACAAAGACAACATGAGTAATAAAGAATATATAGTTACCTTGGGAGATATAACTTTCTTATGAGACTACTGTGCTAGAAAGTTGAAATGAAGCTTAATACTGACAGACACAAATTAAAGAATGACAAATTAATAAGAATGACTATTTATTAATAAATTAATGTGCATATTCAGTAAATGAATTCCTCATAGATTGTTGATTTGGGGATTTTGGTCTTAAGGTAAGGAGAAAGAAAGGAAAGGAGATAGTGACACATATTCAAGATTTGGTCACCTGGGAATGAGAAAGGTTATGAGTTAAATTACTCTTTGGAGAAGAAAAAGTGAGAGTTCTGAGAACAGAGAGCAAGCAAAAATTCAGTTAAGTGAGAAGCTGACGTAAGAGAAAGACAGCAATAATTACTGGGGACAAGTTGCTGGGTTTCAGGAGCAGAGCTCTAGGTGTTTCAGTCTCATAAGGACCAAGGAACCACTCAAGAGATCAAAAGAGAGACTTATGCAATAAGATGGCCAGGGTTTGGGCTGCTACGGGTAAGAGGAGAGCCTTACTCCTGGAGCTCAAAACCAAGGTCAGAGCAGAAGCAGAAATCAGGCTGCCTGGAGTTTGATTCTCTAAGCTGTGACCTTAAAGTTCCGGAAATTTCCCATGATCAGGGACAGAATTTGTTCCAAGTGGGGAAGGGGGATGAGCTAAATTTACGAGAACAACTAAAGTGTCACCAGCTTTGAAATTTAGAGGAGAAAAGAGATAAACATCATTATGTGAATTAATTCATAAAGTGGGAGAAAATCTAAGAAAAAAAATTCCAAGTTGGTTAGGGAAACTCTGTTCGGGTGGCTGGGATGGTTAAATGTGTTAGAATAGTGGCTAACATACAGTAGTTATTCAATGTATGTTAACGTACTACTGTTAGTATTATCAATCTATGACTGCTTTGCAGTTCTTCATGCAAATGCTGCTTTACCAAAGTTTCTGAAAGAAAGCACAAAGGGAACTAACTGGTAGGGGATTCTTTAAGGATTTTATGACTTGGAAAGATCTAGTTTGGTACACTTTGGAAAGCAAGCAAGGCTTAGCCAGCATGGGTTACAGAAGATCCTCTCAAAAATCTGTGAGAGTAGGGAGGAACAAGATCGCGGAAGAGGCTCTTTAGTTTCTCTTCACTTTCTGCCATAAGTGTTGTGTCATCTGCCTATCTGAGGTTATTGATATTTCTCCAGGCAATCTTGATTCCAGCTTGTGCTTCATCCAGCCTGGCATTTTTCATGATGTACTCTGCATATAAGTTAAATAAGTCAGGTTACAATATACAACCTTGACAATAAATGCAAGAGTGACAGATGACAATATAAAGTCATATTAAAGGACTGTTAAAATTATGGATTCCATGCTTTGTCTTTAAACATTCATTTCTTTGCCCTTTTGCTTCTCACTTAGTTATGGGTTAGGTGAAACTTTGTTTTGGATTGGTAGTGGCAAGATTTTAATCACTATGTTAAGCCACACTTTCCTTGCCTTCTTTCATTGCTTCCTTCACAGTTCACCCACAGTGTTTTTTCTACTTGCTGTCTGCTAGAAAATATCCTGACAAATGATCTG
Organism: Cephalophus harveyi; assembly: GCA_006410635.1. Taxonomy (NCBI): domain Eukaryota; kingdom Metazoa; phylum Chordata; class Mammalia; order Artiodactyla; family Bovidae; genus Cephalophus; species Cephalophus harveyi. Next base: position 1,010,733 of record SJYT01053331.1, read on the forward strand.
ACCTTTGGATATTAAGTCTTAGGCTTAGTCACATTGAGCAAGATGCTTGGGAAGCTGCAATAGCTCAAGCTAGCATTTGAGGTACCATAAAAGGCAAAAGGGAGCAATTATCCCTTTTGGTACTTCTAAAATTGTTATGAGGTATGATTCATATATTATAACCTTCAACATGGTCACTGGTCCTTAGAACAGGGCTTTTCTCATCCTTCTATCTGCCCAATAGTCTCTATACATGAGGTTTAATTCCCTAAACCCAAACAGACCTAATGATGCCAGGCCTTAAATCAAGCTTTATAAAGAGAGCAGTCAAAAGATTATAATATAGTTCTCCATGGCACCAAAGCATCCCAGGGAAAAGTCTGTAGATGGGAGAAGGCTCTTAAATTTTCTCTTCTTTACATTGTTTTACTAAAAATAAAACATTCTAGGCCAACATATATTTGGAAACTATCAGTCTATTGCAGGCCATGTTCATATGAAGCAAGTTTTAAGGTTTTTATTTTTTAATAAATCCAGATAATTTCTAACATGAAGTTATTTGTTGGAGTAATTTAGTTCCTTGACCTAGTTCAGTTCAGTTCAGTTGCTCAGTCGTGTCCGACTCTTTGCGACCCCATAAATCACAGCATGCCAGGCCTCCCTGTCCATCACCATCTCCCTGAGGTCACTCAGACTCACGTCCATCAAGTCCATGATGCCATCCAGCAATCTCATCCTCTGTCGTCACCTTCTCCTCCTGCCCCCAATCCCTCCCAGCATCAAAGTCTTTTCCAGCGAGTCAACTCTTCTCATGAGGTGGCCAAAGTACTGGAGTTTCAGCTTCAGCATCATTCCCTCCAAAGAAATCCCAGGGCTGATCTCCTTCAGAATGGACTGGTTGGATGTCCTTGCAGTCCAAGGGACTCTCAAGAGTCTTCTCCAATACCACAGTTCAAAAGCATCAATTCTTTGGCGCTCAGCCTTCTTCACAGTCCAACTCTCACATCCATACATGACTACAGGAAAAACCATAGCCTTGACTAAACGGACCTTAGTCGGCAAAGTAATGTCTCTGCTTTTGAATATGCTATCTAGGTTGGTCATAACTTTTCTTCCAAGGAGTAAGCGTCTTTTAATTTCATGGCTGCAGTCACCATCTGCAGTGATTTTGGAACCCCCCAAAATAAAGTCTGACACTGTTTCCACTGTTTCCCCATCTATTTCCCATGAAGTGATGGGACCAGATGCCATGATCTTCATTTTCTGAATGTTGAGCTTTAAGCCAACTTTTTCACTCTCCTCTTTCATTTTCATCAAGAGGCTTTTTAGTTCCTCTTCACTTTCTGCCATAAGGGTGGTGTCATCTGCATATCTGAGGTTATTGATATTTCTCCCGGCAATCTTGATNATCTTCGTCTTCTGAATGTTGAGCTTTAAGCCAACTTTTTTGCTCTCCTCTTTCACCTTCATCAAGAGGCTCTTTAGCTCCTCTTCACTTTCTGCCATAAGGGTGGTGTCATCTGCATATCTGAGGTTATTGATATTTCTCCCGGCAATCTTGATTCCAGCTTGTGTTTCTTCCAGTCCAGTATTTCTCATGATGTCCTCTGCATAGAAGTTAAATAAGCAGGGTGACAATATACAGCCTTGACGTGCTCCTTTTCCTATTTGGAACCAGATCAGCCATAAGTATACATATGTCCCCTCCCTCTTGATCCTCCCCTCTACCTCCGCCCCCATCCCAACCCTCTAGGTCATCACAAGGTACTGGCTTTGCGTTCCCTTCGAACCAAAAGGGAGCAGTAACATTGAAACGTGTGCACAACCATATGTAAAATAGACAGCCAGTGGGAATTTGCTATATGAGGCAGGGAACCCAGAGCTTTTTTTTTTCTTAAAACTGGAATGATTGGGGGGTGGGGAAGGGAGAAGGAGCTTAGGGGTCCAGGAGGAAGGGAGAATTTTAAATTCAGAGTTAACAAATACATAGATTTTTGGAGGGATAAATAACATGGGGGATGAATTATAGGAGGAGAGCACCGGCTGAGGGATTTGAAGTTCTAAATGGGGCTAAAATGAGGTTCTATCCTTCCCTCATGGGAAAGGGATTTATTCCATACATGTCCCTTGAACTGCTTTGGATTGCCCTAGAGAAGACCAGAACCTGGCCAGTCTCTTTTTCATGAAGAATTGAGATGAGCACAGAAACAGAACTATCTCATTGCCCAGATGGTAAGGTAAGAGATGTGTTAGAGAGGAAGCCATTCTCTCTACCTCTGCCTGGAACCTGATGATTCTTTGTCACCACAGGGACAGGGCTTCGCCAGCATATGGAGTCAGCATCTTGCAGGGTCAGTGCACTTCCTAAGAAGGGCAGATGAGAGGTAAACTTCCCCAGGTGAATTCCCAGGGAGCCAGAGCAAAGTGGCCAGTAAAGTGGAAAGGGAGGTTTGGTCTCTTGCTGACAGACCAAGTTGTGAGCAATTGCTTTGAGAACTTTTAAAGATGACTGGAAGACTTGGGGGAGCAAATTTCTAATAACAGGAAGATGGTTGATTGGTTCATAAAAGGAGAATATGTATCATTGTGTATGCAAAAATAGATCATGGTTAGAAGTTCCAATATGCTGCTGCTGCTGCTGCTAAGTCGCTTCAGTCATGTCCGACTCTGTGCGACCCCATGGACGGCAGCCGACCAAGCTCCCCCATCCCTGGGGTTCTCCAGGCAAGAACACTGGAGTGGGTTGCCATTTCCTTCTCCAATGCATGAAAGTGAAAAGTGAAAGTGAAGTTGCTCAGTCATGTCCGACTCTTAGCGACCCCGTGGACTGCAGCCCACCAGGCTCCTCCGTCCATGGGATTTTCCAGGCAAGAGTACTGGAGTGGGGTGCCAGTACCAATATGGGTTACCCTTATTTGGCTAAATTTGTAACTAGGTATTGTCTAATGAAGAATGTTAGCAGTACTTTTTAGTATCGTGAGGATTACTTTTCACAATGTTAAAGAGTTAGTAGAATTGTCTGAGTTTAACTTTTTTTTTTTTTTATCATGAAATGAGTGAAAGAATAATAGTGTGAGAGACAATAAGAGCTAGAGTGAAAGAAGAGAGACAGAGAAAGACATGGAGAAAGAAAGAACATTAGTTATACATAGAAGCAGACAGGATGAGGAAGAAAAATGAAGACCCATTATAGCTCTTCAATCTGTCTTTCTAGAAGTAAACAATCATTAATAGTGAAAACACAGAGCTGAAACTTTAGAGCTGAAAGGAGGCTTAGTTTTCATAAATTCCAGAAAGCTCATTATACTGATTAGGAAACACAGTCTAAAGACTTCCTTAGAAGAGGAGTCTCAGACTGAACAGATTTCTGCTGAATGTCATGTATTAACTTAAGGCTTAATATATGTATTGTTAGCATTTTCGGAATTGGGTTTTCAGCAAATTAGTAGCAAATGAATCATCCATAATTACCGGAGTTGAATTAAAGGAGAGTATTTTCCGACTTAAAAGGTAGGCTGGGGTCAACTTTATGGCAGTGTTATTTATGTTTATGCATAAAGACATCTGGTGGCCTGAAAATTCCATTTCCATTTCCAAGCCTTTTATATTTTCCACAGTTTGAAATTCCTGGTTCCTGCTAACTTCATTAGAATTGTTATAAAGGTGAAAGGAAAGGATATAATAGAAATGGTAAGTGAAAACCTGTCACGAAGTCACTTTTGTGACCCCATGGACTATATATAGCCCGCTGGGCTCCTCTGTCCATGGGATTCTCCAGGCAAAAACAGTGGAGCGGGTTGCCATGCCTTCCTCCAGGGGATCTTCCCAAATCAGGGTTCGAACGCAGGTCTCCTGAAGTGGCAGGAGGATTCTTTACCCCTGAGCCGCCAGGGAAGCAGGGTATTAGAATTCAAAGGAAGGTAGAATAACAGAGCAGACTGTGGGGAATATGGATGAAAAGAATTATCCTCATCTTCAGAATGGAGAAGCTAAGGCACAAAGTTAAATGAGATGTGTATTTTACTGTCACATATGCCCCACCGGTGGATGGGAAATGCTGTCTTATAGTAGTTTTAACTTGCTTTTTTCTGGTTGCTAACGAGTTTTGAAAGTGTTTTCCTCTGTGAGGCATCCATTGTGCTTCCTTTACTGAGAAACCCCTTATCTTTCGCCAATTGCTACATTATTTGTCATTTAAAAGAATTCATTTGTAAGAATCCTTTATATGCTCTTCATACCAAACCTTTGTTGCTTTTGTGTTTTGCAAACACATCCTTGCTATTTGAGGCGTGTCCCTTCACTTTCTAATGGTTTCTTTTCATGATCAGAAGTTCTTTATTTTAACATAGTGTAATTATCAGTGTTAATTTTATGGTTGTCTTTTATGTCCTTTTCAATATCCTATCCTGAGATATTTTTTTATTGTCTTTCAAAAGCTTGTGCTTTTGCCTGAAATATAAAATTCTTTAATCTACCTTAAAGTTACACATGGAGAGGATGTGAAGTAGAAATATAATTTTTATTTTGTATCTACAGCTGCTGCTGCTGCTGCTAAGTCGTGTCCGACTCTGTGTGACCCCATAGTTGGCAGCCCACCAGGGTCCCCCGTCCCTGGGATTCTCCAGGCAAGAACACTGGAGTGGATTGCCATCTCCTTCTCAAATGCATGAAAGTGAAAAGTGAAAGTGAAGTGGCTCAGTCGTGTCCGACCCTCAGCGACCCCATGGACTGCAGCCTTCCAGGCTCCTCCGTCCATGGGATTTTCCAGGCAAGAGTACACTAAATGTGCTCATGCCATTTCTGAACAATCTGTCCTTTACCATTGTACTACAAGCCCCATTTCATGAAGGATCAGATTTCTAAATGTGAGAGTTTATTCCTATAGTTTCCATTCTGCTTTCTTGGGTCTATTTGTCTATCTCTAGATAAATACCATGCTATCTTAATTACCTTTGCTTCACAATAAAGTTCAATATATCTGATAATAGGGCTTCCCTGTTGGCTCAGATGGTATAGAATCTGCCTACAATGCAGGATACCTGGGTTCGATCCCTGGGTTGGAAAGATCCCCTGGAGAAAGAAATGGCAACCCAGCATTCTTGCTTGGAGCATTACATGGACAGGGGAGCCTGGAGGGCTCTGCAGACCATGGAGTCCCAAAGGGTTGAACATGACTGAGCAACCTTCACTTCACTTCACTATCTGATAATAAACCCCTACCTTCCCTGGCCCTTTACTACATAAATTTTAGAATCAGCTCGTCAGATTATATGTAAAATTTTTTTTGTCATTATATTGAATTTGTAGATAAATTTGGGGGGAATGGACATTTTTATGATATTAAGTCCTTAAAATCTGGATATAGTTTCTAATGGGAAAGACATTTTCTTAGTTTTCTAGGTCAACAGGCATGATTTTTTAAAATATTAAAATTTACATCTGAAGCTAAACTTAGTAAAGCTGAATTTTAAACAGAATGAGCATTTATAAAAATCTGGAACTCCTCTAATTCTGGAAGCCAAGGAGCAGTTTACAAAACTGAGACATTTTACAAAGCATTCCTTACCTGAGACCCTTGTCCTTTTAAAATTCACTGAGTTATAAGAAGAGAGAATTAGCTTTTATAATTTTAAGGAGCTTAATTCATCTGGTTTAAGTTCACTGATACTAAGCTAATATAAAAGCTATTTCTTCTAGGCTGCTAGAAGTCTGTCTTTTCAGTTGAATTTTAATTCCTGTATGGAATTGCTTTTTTTTTTTTTAAGCTACATTTTTCTGAAAATACATATATTTTGAGCAACAGTCTCCTCCAAACATTCTCTTATTTATGCATTTCTGATTTTGTGCATTCCTCTCCTGGTGAGATGAACAAGCAACTGAATTTAAATGGGTCAAAACTTCAGAAGCCCTTTTTCTTGAAATGCAGGGCCCAAATTCACAGAGTCAAAACTGGTCCAGAGTTCTTACTTTCATTGTTCATGTGTTTCCATAAGCAAAGCTTCCTATTCCCTAAATCCCATTGACAGAAAGCAGCTCTTCCAGCCTGGCAAAATATGGGGTATGTCAACCAGTCTCCCTCTTCATCTGGGTGGGCAGTACCTTGAGAGCGTTAGTTGACCCTACCCTTGGCCCTGACGTCAGACCTATCACTGGTTTCAGATGCCAACTGAACTCATGAGATGCTTCATCTCTTCTTCCATGGAAGTGACTTCAGTCATTGGGAGAAACAGAAAATTACTATTATGTGAAATTTTTGGACCCATAGGCGTGTGGGGTATTTTGAAGAAGACCGAGATCTCAAGGCTGGAGATCCATGGTGGTAGAAGGAGACACAGGAAAACTGCCAGTGGAATCCTCCTACGGGGATGAAGCTAAGAGAAAATTGGTTTTACTTGCACATGGTAGATGCAGAAAAAATATGTATTGATAACAGCCAATCTTCAAAACTTTATTTCTACCAAAAACCAATTCAGAATTCTTAGAAAACCATTGAAAGACATAGCGATATAGAGGAAATTGAGTTTTACTTCTTAAAGCAAGTTTTCTCTATCTCTTTGATTGTCCCCATCAATTTTAGATTTGGATTTGCAGCAACAGATTGTGGAGGCTCATTTTTTTCCCTTCCTGACTCTGTGGCTACAATTTATTCAACAAGTCTGCGCCTTGGGTTATGACTGTATGGATCTACCAACTAGATTTCCCTAGGGTGAAGTAGCTAGATCTGAAAACTTTTATCTTGTAATACACTCAAGGTTTTGCTAAGAAATATCATTATTTACTGAAGTAGTAAATATATAATGCTAACTATATTAAATTATTTGCCCCCAGATGGGTAGAACATAGAACAAAGTTAAACACACATTTCAATTTAAGTTCATTATATCTTAGGCAGTGGGTGTGAAGTTATTTCTGTTACTGTTAATCCAACTCTGTCTTTTCTTAATCATAAGGAAAAGATTTTCTTTTTTTTTCTGTCACTCCAGGCAGCAACAATTCTGGAGGCCTAAACTATCATAAAACTTCTTGGCTATTTCAAATAGGCAAATCACAAATCTTTCTTACTTAAGGTAGGTGAGATTTTATAGGAACTTAATGATATTTAATGGACTTCTTAGGCTTACCCAGAAGATGATTTTGGTTTGTCCAGTGGCACTCTCAGCACTGGTATATTCTCTTTACCCTATCTTCACAAAAGGACCTCCCTTCCCTCCTCCTTACTTTTTTTCATTGGTTATATGCTTTTCATTTTGGAACAAAACTGGAATATTTAATAGGTAGATAAGTGCAATTTTATTGTTTTTATTGCAATCAACAGGGTTTTTTTTCCCCCTGATGCCTAAACTACCATCTCACTTACTCCAATTCAGGGCTGCCTTTTATATGCTATACTTCAATAATTAAGATTATGAAACAGCCAGCCTAGAAGATTAATAACACATATTTAAACTTACTTCTTAATGGGGCTTTGCATTTTTCTCTCTCTGGCCGTTGTAAAATTCAATCAGATAGAACATTTTAAATGTTATATTCAGGTCTTTTCCTCTATTCTTTCACTTTGATCCTCACTTGATATGTCTATTTTTCTTATTTCCTTCATTGAACAGAAAGAGTAGCCAACTTCTCTGTAGTTCAGAAAATATTAATGGCACTTTTTAAAGGTTAAATGATAGCCATATAGGGTTATAAATTGTAAGTAAAAGTGTATGATCAGTTGCTAAAATAGAAAATACAATTTGGGGCTCTTTAGTTGTAGAAAAACAATTACGTATGAACCACTATGATTTCTATGAAAAAAAAATTTTTTTCTATCACAAATCAAAGGCACAAAACCATAATATGTCAGCATTAGCAGTATTTTGGCAAAAATGCACTTTTTCAAAGTCTAAAGCTTGCATTGCTTTTAAATGATAATGAAGTGGCTCTTAGGCCCAGTAAGAAACCCTCTTCAGATGGTCTGAAGCTTTAGAAATGCTTTAAAGCATCAATATTCTCTGTAGAAGTCTGATCTTTTAAAATTGCAAATTGGAAAGGCATAACAAATATCTTCCTGACGGTCAAGCTTTAGGAAAATTAAAAATGTGGAGATTAGCATATTGTAGTACAAATCTAGGAATGGTTGTTTTTAATCCTTCTGTTCTATACACGGGTTTTAAAAGTTAGAAATTACAGCATTTTGATTTAAAAATAATGTTATAAGGCAGATATGTATCTTTTTCACAGGGAGATGTTGTGAAATTAAGAACTAGAAATCTTCATAAGTCTAGCTTAGTACTAAGCATGCTGTTTGGTCTCAAAAAACAAGAGATAATTCACATTTTGCAGTCTTGTTGTTACTGTTTGTTTTCTCCTCATTTATTGCATAGTTCTTTTTAAAGAAACAGAATCATCTGAGTCTAGAATCTCTTCTACCCATTTAGAACTCCACCATTTATGTGTCATGCAAGTAATTTATGGATGCAGGAGCCAACATGTGTCTTCATGTGACCGATTTTCTTTCTTAGGGCAACTGGGCAAAATTGGAAGTTAGGTTATTTGTCTTTGGTGTTTTAAGTTTCATCCTCTAACTAGCTGTAGCCTGGATGCCTGGAAAGCATCATGCTGCCTCCCAACCCAAACTTCCATTTGCTCCTCTGACCTCAGGAAAGGCTCTCCACCTCCCCAATCCCCACCAGAATATGCCCCGTGCTGATGGAGAAAGGAAAATTTTTGATGTCCTTGAAATATCAGACTCCTTATTCCACTATTATTCAAGATAAACTTTGGGTGGCCTTACTATTTCTCAAGATATTCTTGCCAGTTCTGGGACAATTTCCAGACCTGGCATATTTCTGACTCTCTGGAGACCAAATATTCTGGTTTCTTCGGGACTGTCCCAACACAATTATTAATAGTGCCTCTTACACAAAAGCATCTGCCTCCAATGTGGGAGATCCGGGTTCGATCCTGGGGTTGGGAAGCTCCCCTGGAGAAGGAAATGGTAGCCCACTCCAGTATTCTTGCCTGGAGAACCCCATGGATGGAGAAGCCTGGTAGGCTGCAGTTCATGGGGTCGCAAAGAGTCGGACATGACTGAGCGACTTCACTTTCACTTTCACTTACACAATCAGAAGTGTCTGTTTGAACAATAAAGTATATGGCTGCCTTCACTATAGTAATACTTACCTTCAATTTCTGTGAAAGAGCAAGTAAGTTGAGGCCTGGAAAGAGAATACTGGTTTTAATGATTCAATTCTTTGCTGGTATTTGAGAAAGCAGATTAATTGGGGATTTGGGGGCTTGAACTGAAATGAAATGAGTTGAAAAGTGAGTGGGATGCAAGGAAAGGATCATACCTGGAGAGGAAGGTAGATTCTTTCACAATTAATCAAATCAAGTCACATTCTACATTTCCATAATAACCCATATCATTGCTCTCAATCATAGCCTACCAGCAGCTCAATTTTTTTTTTCTTTGTTGAATCTCCTATCTCATTGTCAGTCCCCTCCATAACTGTTCAGGCTCTACACTAGAAGCTACAGAGTCTTGCTTCATTTTTCTTTCCCACAAAATTACTGTTTTGTTTCTGTCTCTTCCAGTTCTGTCATAAGATCTGAGTCAAAGACTCTCACTGGTTTTGCCACTGCTAGGGGTATTGTCATAACCTTCTAACTAACTAGTTTCCGTGTGTTCCGTCACTCAGTTGTGTCCAACTCCCCACAACCCCATGGACTGCAGCACGCCAAGCTTCCTTGTCTTTCAGTACCTCCTGGAGCTTGCTCACACTCATGTCCCTTGAGTCAGTGGTCCCATGCAACCATCTCATCTTCTGCCGTCCCCCTTCTCCTTTTGCCTTTGATCTTTCTTAGCATCAGGACTTTTTCCAGTCATTTGGCTCTTCGCATCAGGCGACCAAAGTATTGGAGTTTCAGCTTCAGTATCAGTCCTTCCAGTGAATATTCAGGACTGGTTTCCTTTAGGATTGACTGGTTTGATCTCCTTGCAGTCCAAGGGACCCTCTAGAGCTTTCTCCAGCACCACAGTTTGAAAGCATCCGTTCTTTGGTGCTTTTAATTTGTCTTCCATGCTGTTGACTGTTATTTCCTGGAAAAATATGTATCATGTCCTAACCTGCTTTAAAATCTCTGTGTGCTTACTGTTGCCAATAAAGTAAAGATCTAGCTGCTTAATAGGGTATAAAAGAGCTTTCAAAATCTGGTTTCAAAGTGCATTTTCAATTGTAGCCATTCCCATCTCCAAGATCTTGTCCTGCTCTGTACTAAAGTGAAACTCAGGCCATGCTAAAGTCTTTTAGTTCCTAAAGACACCTTCTCTCTGTTTCTTTGCCAGAATGTCCTCTTCTTTCTCATTTGCACTCCCATCTTTCTATGCCTCATGTATGTACAGATAGGCTTCAAGACCCAACTCAAGTATTATCTTCACTCTGAAGCTTTTTCTAACTCTTTTTTAAAGCAGAAGTTTGTGTTACTTATGCACTTTAAAAATGCCTCTGTTCTAATGCTGACAGTGAAGGCCCTCATTGGTGACTGTCTTACTTTTCTGTTGTCAAACTTTTGAGGGCAGCGACAAAGTTTTATGTGTTTCTGTATGAACAGAACTTAAGAAATTCTAGTACATAATTAAACCTCATTCTGTATTTGTTAATGAAGATTAAGACTCACCATAAATTTCACCCAGAGTTCTTTGTATCTACTTTCTACCTCTATTGAAAACCACATAATCACTTTTTTATTTTATATGGACTCTGGTTCCCTTCAGTCTTATCAGTATGTCTTTTTGTTTCTCAAACTTAAAAAGTTGCAGAGTCCCAAGGTAATCTCAAGGATTCTACTGATCCCAGTTGGAGGAATATAACATAAATTAATCTAAATATTTTAGATGATCATTTATCACTATGTGATAATATACAACAATATCTGTGGTGGGTACTGAAATTTCATAGCAATATACAACCAGAAGATGGTCCTCTAGATGATTGAGAAAATGCTTATATTAATTTTCAAAGCATTTTATCAAAATTAAAATATAAGATAAAAATTACTCAGATCCCTAGCAGATCTCCCAAGGCTATTTTGAGAATCACTGCACTATGGAGAATTCTCTTCTACTCCTGTGCACTGCCAGTTAATTATTCAGAGAACACAGCAAGGGTCACAAAGTAGATACTATGGATATTTGCCTACCAAAGGAATGTATCCCATCCTCCCAGTCACAGCTCACCAAAGAAGAAACATAGTTTGACTAAGGAATAGAAATAGGAAGAGTCAGTGAGTGGAGAGGAGGCAAGAACAGGTGAAGGAAGGGGGCCCACAGAAATAGACAGGGACCTGGCCTCGCTTTGGACAGAGGCTGAGCACATGTCCTGCTTGATGGATTTGTCAGGGACACAGTGCACCGCGGTGTGTCTGCCTTGAGCCACCTGCTCTGATGTTTCTACACCTTTTTGCTCAGTCAGAAATTGCACTGTTCAACATTAAGAGTCTATTTCTTGCCCTAGATGGGAATGTTGTCTCTAGAAATTCTCTGTAAAAATACTATTTTACAGGAAAAATTAAAAAAGACCAAGCATTCTGGTTAATTTACCACAGTGATTTGTTAGTTTAGATTGACTGCCTTTTAGCCAGCTACAATCTTCTGAGGTACAAGGAATTGAAGCTGTGACTCATAACAGTAACAACAACAAACACAATAATGCATCACATTTTCTAAAAGCCTAAGCGCCAGGGGATGTTCTATATTTTACATATGTGAAGTCATCTAGTCTGTAAAAAGAACTCTGTGATTAGGTGCTATTATAATTCTCATTTTGGAAATGGAGGAACTGCCAAGAATCACATCTACTGATTCTGCCATTATGTTCATCCAGTCTCTTTTCAACAGAACCCTTGGTCATGAAGAAGACTAAAGATAAGAACAGGCTGCCTTGGAAGAAGCACATCTGTACAGTTGTAAATTCTGAGCATGATCTTATGATCAATTTGACCAAAATAAACATTCATGCAATTTAAAATGTACATTTATTAAGCTCAAACTCTTAGAGGCACTGGGCTAGGGGCTGAGACTAGACAGATGCAATAGAAATAATAATTGAGACATATATGTGCAAACTCCTTGTATATGAAGAGCAATATATCTTCAAGGAACAATGTTTCAAGCAAAAGGCTTTCACTCTATCCCTCAAGCTTCTAGTCTATGATTTCCACCCCATCAAGGAATTTACTAAGCAAAAGCATTTTCACTTCAAAATAGCTTCTTTCTATTTCTTCTGTCTGAAGACTGAAACTCTTCTGATTGCTTGCATTTCAATGGAATTGACCAGAGAAGATTGCAGTGCACTTAGATAAGACTTACATTTGTCCATTCAGAAAATTTTCTTGAGCACCTGCTATCTGCCAGGCTTTGCTCAGTGCCATGTAGATAGCAGTGAGCAAGACAGAAATTGTTCTGAGTCTCATGGAGTTTGCTGTATAACATGTGCTTTGGTGGGCTACCACTAAGCAAAAAACATCTGCTATAAATCAACAAAGTTATTAATTCCAATTTCCAGCCGTAAGGTGGCACACCTCCAATGATTTATTGTGCAGGAACCCCCCTTGCTGTGCATGTTCCTGCAAAGTCTCATTAGGACCTTTAAACTAAAAATATCTGATCCAGCTAAATTTTGGAAAAGGAAACTGTTATTTGAAGAATTCATTTTCAGCAGCTGAGTGCCTCAGGAAGTTAGTAATGCCCAATGGAGCTTTATGCTTCTGGTCTTCTCATTTGAAAGCAGCAGAGGTTGGAACAGTTCTTAGTTATTAACATCTAATGGCTGTTTTGTGACTTCTCAAGTGCATTGGACTCCTCCTCCCAAGTCCCAGGGAATGGAAAGATACTTATTTGAATTTAATTAACTCAGAGGAGAGTCAGCCTAAAGGATAATGATTGAATATACTTAGTACTGAATGTTCCTACATCTTCCCTAAAACTTAATGATGGATTTGTTGGACTGCTAATTGCCAGGAATATATGGAATAGAAGCCCCATGGAGAAGTAAAGCCAAAGTCAGGAAGTATCTGTCACCACCGTTCTCCCTCTGCCATTAAGTTACAGTCTCACCTCTGTCTGTATCCGTCTTAGAACAGAATCCCCTTTGCAGAAGTTACCCCTTGTGTTCCAGATAGAAGCTCCCTGAAATGTAGAAAAGAAGGACAATGAATGAGACTTCAAATCTGTGCTTTTTCTTAGAGGCGACTTCTCAGTCTACCTTTCTCTTCTAAATGTCTGTAACACACATGTTACTTTGCTAATTGAAAAAATACTTCCATTTTGATAAGTGTTAAATAACTTCCTTTTTGATCACTCAAATTCATATCTAGATTAATGAGATGCTGTACATAAATTCCATGTTGTTTTGTAGATGTTATCAAAAGCTGTCATAGTAATTTGTTCACAAATTTATTCATTCTCAAATATTTATTGCAGATATACTGTGTGTCAGGCATTGTATGACAAAGGACAGGCGTAACAGTGAACAAAGTGAAAGTGAAGTCGCTCAGTCGTGTCCGACTCTGCGACCCCATGGATTGCCGCCTACCAGGCTCCTCTGTCCATGGGATTTTCCAGGCAAGAGTACTGGAGTGGGGTGCCATTGCTTTCTCCAGGGGATCTTCCTGACCCAGGATTGAACCTGGGTCTCCCCCATTGCAGACAGATGCTTTACCACCTGAGCCACCAGGGAAGATTTCAGTGAACAGTGAACAAGAGAGATATAATTACTACTCTTATGAGCTTACAAACTCACACATATATTTATTTACTCGCCTATTTAACTAGTATGTATCATATGCTAGATCCTGTTTAAGGGATCTAGGAAGATTCCAAAATAAATAAAATAACATTCTAAGGAGCAAATTATGGGGAAGAATTTTACTTCAGTTTATACAAAAGGTGTTCGGGTTGATTGCTGGTGCTGTTAAACAAGTTAGAAGATGAAGGAGGAGAACTAGCTTCGGGGCAGGTTTAGGGGAGACAAAACAGCAAAAATAGTGGAAGGATAAGGAAGCCACAGAGTTCGATTTGAGATGATACATCCACGTGTGTCCTTTTCTACTCAAATGAGAGACCATGAGCTTCTCCAATCTCAAGAAAGAACTGATGTCTTCGTTAATGCATATGTTAGATATTCTTTATTCTTTATTCTAAATCTTGTTCCCAAAGGAGTTTTAGTAGCTTAAAATGCCATGTAGAATAAAGTAAGATAAAATAAAAATGAGAATACAAGGGATGTGGTGGGCATTTCTTGCCTTTGGAGAAAAATCTTTCTCCCAAATTAAAAACTATTCTTTTCTGCTACATGTATTTCTGGAGCTTCCTGGATCTCATCCTATCTAAAGTCTGATTGTTTAACTTTTTCTTTGTTTCTGTGATCTAGTCCAGACCTTACAAATTTGTTTTCCTTAAATCAGTTAGATTTTGGCTTTTCTGGTTTCAACCATAGAATACCTGACTTTAAAGAAGTTCCTAAAGGTGGTTGTTCAGTTGCTAAGTCGTGTCCGATTCTTTGTGACCCCATGGACTGCGACACACCAGGCCTTCCTGTCCTTCCCTGTCTCCCTGAGTTTGCTCAAAGTTATGTCCATTGAGTCAGTGATGGCATTTAACCATCTCATCTTATGTCACTCCCTTTTCCTCTTGCCTTCAATATTTCCTAGCATCAGGGTCTTTTCCAGTGAGTCGGCTCTTCTCATCAGGTGGCCAAAGTATTGGAGCTTCAGCACCAGTTCTTCCATTGAATACTCAGGATTGATTTCCTTTACAATTGAGTGGTTTGATTGCCTTTACAGTTGACTGGTTTTATCTCCTTACTGTCCAGGGGACTCCCAAGAGTCTTCTCCAGAACCACAGTTTGAAAATCCATTCTTTGCTGCTCACCCTTCTTTATGGTCCAACACCCACATTCATACATGACTGTTGGAAAAACCATAGCTTTGACTATATGGACCTTTGTCAGCAAAGTGATGTCTCTACTTTTTAATACACTGTCTAGGTTTGTCATAGCTTTTCTTCCAAGGAGCAAGTATCTTTTAATTTCATGGCTGCAGTCACCATCTGCAGTGATTTTGGAGCCCCCAAAAATAAAGTCTGTTGCTGATCCTATCGTTTCCTCATCTACTGCCATGAAGTGATGGGACCGGATGCCATGATCTTAGTTTTTTGAGTGTTGTGATTTAAGCCAGCTTTTTCACTCTCCTCTCTCATCTTCATCAAGAGGTTCTTTAGTTCCTCTTCACTTTCTGCCATAAGGATCGTGCCGTCTACATACCTGAGATTGTTGATATGTCTCCCGGCAATCTTGACTCCTGTTTGTGAGTCATCCAGCCCAGCATTTCATATGATGTACTCTGCATATAAGTTAAATAAGCAGGGTGACAATATACAACCTTGCATACTCCTTTCCTAATTTTGAACAAGTCCATGGTTCCATGGCCAGTTCTAACTGTTGCTTCTTGTCCTATATACAGGTTTATCAGGAGGCAGGTAATGTGGTCTGGTATTCCCATCTCTTTAAGAATATTCCACAGTTTGTTGTGATCCACAAAATCAAAGCTTTAGCATAGTCAATGAAGCAGAAGCAGATGTTTTTTGGAATTCCCTTGCTTTTTCTATGTTCCAGTGTATGTTTAGAATTTGACCTCTGGTTCCTCTGCCTTCTAAATCCAGCTTGTACATCTGGAATTTCTCTGTTCATGTACTGCTGATGCCTAGATTGAAGGATTTTTAGCATAATCTTGCTAGCATGTGAAATGAGTGCAATTGTATTGTAATTTGAACATTCTTTGCATTGCTTTTCTTTGAATTCAAATCAAAACTAACCTTTTCCAGTCTTGTGGCCACTACTGAGTTTCCCAAATTTGCTGGCATAATGAGTGCAGCACTTTAATAGCATCATCTTTTCGGATTTTAAATAGCTCAGCTGGAATTCCATCACTTACACTAGCTTTGGTTGTAGTAATCCTTCACAAGGCCCACTTGACTTCACACTCCAGGATGCCTGGCTCTGGGTGAGTGACCATACCAACATGGTTATCTGGGTCGTGAAGATCGATCCTTTTTGTACAGTTCTTCTGTGTATTCTTGCCACCTCTTCGTAATCTCCTCTGCTTCTGTTAGGTCCATACCATTTTTGTCCTTTATTGTGCCCATCTTTGCATGATATGTTCCCTTGGTATCTCCAGTTTTCTTAAAGAGAACTCTAGTCTTTCCCGTTATATTGTTTTGTTCTGTTTCTTTGCATTGTTCATTTAAGAAGGCTTTCTTATCTCTTTTGCTGTTCTCTGCAATTCTGCATTCAATTGGGTATGTCTTTCCCTTTCTCCTTTGCCTTTCACTTCTTTTCTCAGCTATTTGTAAGGCCTCCTCAGACAACTACTTTGCCTTCTTGCATTTCTCTTTCTTGGGGACGGTTTTGGTCACCATCTCCTGTATAGTGTTACAGACCTCCGTCCATAGTTCTTTAGCCACTGTCTACCAGATCTTGTCCTTTGAATCTATTCATCACCTCCACTGTATAATCATAAGAGACCTGGTCCCTGGTGGCTCAGATGGTAAAGCGTCTGCCTGCAGTGCAGGAGATCCGGATTCAATCCCTGGGTTGGGAAGATCCCCTGGAGAAGGAAATGGCAACCCACTCTAGTACTCTTGCCTGGAAAATTCCATGGACTGAGGAGCCTGGCGGGCTACAGTCCATGGGGTCGCAAAGAGTCAGACACGACTGAGCGACTTCACTTTCACTTTGGTTTAGGTCATACCTGAATGACCTAGTGGTTTCCCCTACTTTCTTCAATTTGAGCCTGAATTTTGCATTAAGGAGACAATGATCTGAGCCACAGTCAGCTCCAGGTCTTGTTTGTACTGACTGTATAGGGATTTTCCATCTACAGCTGCAAAGGATTAATCAATCTGATTTCAGAACTGGCCATCTGGTGATGTCCATGTGTAGAATCATCTTGTGTTGTCTGCTATGACCAGTGTGTTCTCTTGGCAAAACTTGTTACCCTTTGCCCTGCTTCAGTTTGTACTCCAAGGCCAAACTTGCCTGTTACTCCAGGTATCTCTTGACTTCCTACTTTTGCATTCCAGTCCCCTATGATAAAAAGGACATCTTTTTTTGATATTAGTTCTGGGAGGTCTTGTAGGTCTTCACAGAAGCATTCACCTTCATCTTCTTTGGCATTAATGGTTGGAGCATAGATAAAGAAGTTAGATCTTGCAAATCACAGAACTGTGTCATCAGCTTAGCCGAAGTAACATGAAGCTTAGTGTGACCCATCTCCCTGGTCCAGCAGTTGAAACACTGTGATATTGTAGCAAAGTGATCGGTTAACTAATTTCCTTGGAAATCAGTTCACATACTTCCTAGATAGAAATTAATAATATGGCAGAAAAATAACAGAATTTTGGCATGTGTTGACTAATTTGCAAAGGTTCTATGAAAAGAGGCTAGTTTTACTTTAGTTAAAACTAAATTGTATAAAAGCATGAAGAAAAACAAAGAAAAAAAGTCCCTCCAAGCATCTCCTGATAAAGATCTTTACCATAAAAAGCCTAGACTAAAATGAAGCCTGAGGACAAGGGACAGGTCACTTTGGACTTCTCACTTGAGGTTTATGTTCTAATATCCTGGTAGAGATCCAAATGAGCCCCGTAAGTTGGGTCAGCCCCAGATGGAGAATCCTATCTATTGCCATCTCAGATGTGACAGTGACATCACCTTGTCACATTGTCTGTTGCAGAGAGAATTGGAAAAGACAGGCTGGCTGACCAAGAGGCTCTTTGTCCTGAGAGGGCTCCAATTCTTCTTTGCTTTGGACCTCCTCCTATTCTGTTCTGTTCATTCACCTCCTTTTCAAAACAAGAGGAAGGGTTTGTTTTGTTTTGCAATTATGCTTTTTTTAAATTTCCACCACTGTATATTATATATATTGGGGATAGTTAAATATATAATTTTCATATATTTAAATATATCATTTAACCATAGGTTGGTCCACCAATAAAAGCTAATCTGGACTTGACCTAGAGAAATTCCTATCCCCTGAAGATCCTAACCTTGGATCTGGAGGCAGATCCTTGTTCAGAGGGCAAGATTTTATGACCCCCTTATTTAGGTGGGAAGAGTCAGTGGATTTTAGAGTGTAATTAACATGTGCATTGAACTTGGTGTGGGCATTTTTGAAATTGCATGTTTGAAAAGAATCAGTGTGCATGTTGGAATGAAATGTTCAATATTATGAACATCTGTTATTTTTGCCCGTTTTATCAATAAGTTTAAGCTGAGAGTTGCTTCCATTACAAACCCCAGGATTCAGTGGCTTACAACGAAGGCTTATCTGTTGCCCACATTGCATGTTCATATGAATTAGCTCTGACTCTGCTGTCATCCTCACTCCAGGACCCAGACTAAATGGAGCTGATTTTATCTGAGACATTGCAGTGGAATGAGAGAGCGTAGCAGGATATGCCCACATTCTTAAAACTTCCACAAAGAAATGACACATATTACTTCTGCTCACATGTCATTGGCCGAAGCAAGTTCCAAGCCAGTGCTGACAGCATTAGGGTGGGGATGGATAGCTTTCTGAGGGTGTAGGTGTCATAAGGAAGGACTCTGAATAATCTTGTTTTTGCTGGTAATAACACTCAATTTTCCCTTGAAGGATAATCCTTTGCCAACTCTTAGTGAATGTGGGTTTGACAGGGTTGACCCAGATTCAGAGAGAGCTAGGGTTAGCTAACCAGCGTTGTCCATTTCTCTGGTCAAAGTAAGACCAATGAAATTCAGTTCCTGGATGGAGAAATTCTTGTTATGTTGGAATTGCTAAGAAGATAGCCTATAATCTTGGAGCTGCAAGGAACCATCTAGGTGGAAAAAGACACTAAGAATGAAATAATCATAGAAGAAAACAAAACTGCGAGGTAGAGTGCAGTAAACTCAGGTCTGATGTGACTCTTTGAGTCTCTGTCTCCCCCCTTTTCAGAAGGTAAACCAAAATATGTAAGTCAGTATCCGCCCCCCCCTCCCCCTCCCAGGAATCAATTCACATTGACTTGTAGCTTAAAGATTTCTTATTTTATAAAGGAAGGGGCCTTAGTGCCTGAAATGCATTTCGTGTAAATGCTTCTCTATACTTTGCTGAAGGGACCCACAATTTTGGTTACAAGTTCCCTAGCTATCAACTCAAAGAAAAAAAATTTGATTAGTATGTAGTACCCTACTGTTCTTGCCTAGAGAATCCCATGGAGCCTGGCAGGCTACAGTCAGTGGGGTCGCAAGGGTCAGACACAACTTAGCAACTAAACCACCACCCTTACTATACTGTATCTATATTACAAGAAATTGCCCAATATATGTTAAAAATGATCAAACATTGGTGTTTTCTTGTGGTCTAGCTTGGTTCAATTTGCAGTACTCTATAGTGTTCTTGCCTGGAGAATCCCAGGGATGGCGGAGCCTGGTGGGCTGCCGTCTATGGGATCACACAGAATCGGACACGACTCAAGTGTCCTAGCAGCATAGTGAAAACAAACCATTTCTCCAGCAATCACAGTTTTTCATAGCAAGTTTCTTCCATGGGACATCAGTTAAAGCTTGCTATGCAAAATGTGGTACACAGATCAGCAATATCAGCATCACTGGGGATTTGCTATAAATGCAGAATCATAGCTCCCACTCAGACGTACTAAATCAGAGTGTATACTTTCACAAGATCCACAGGTGATCTTTTTTTTTTTTCACAGTAAAGATGTTATGTAATATGGTAAATATCTTCAAGGGTACTCCTATAAAGAATGTATTATTTATAAGATTGTACTTTTCCCATTATAACAGCACACTGTCATGTGATTCTAGGAGGGATGGAAAAAATCCTAGGAGGGGGTCTTTGGAAGCATTTCAGATAATGCGATCTTGGAATTTTTTACTGATTTGTTTCCAAAGAGCAGAGAAATGCATATAATCAAGCAGCTAGTCACCTTTCTCTTATCCCCATATCATAATGATGGGAGTCCATGAGCTTTGTTGATTCACACAAAGTGTAGCATCGTGTAGCGTCACCTCATGGCATGGTTCATTCCCCACTTCAGGTCTTTTCCAATCTGAGCTTCATTTGATGGAGCTCGTCCTCTTGCGTTTGACTACAGACAGGTATGCTGGGTCTTGCAGCTCACTCTGACTCCCAGGATAGCTGTAGTAGTGTTAGCTCGTGGCCCTGGTTCATCAGCCTGTCAACTGCATCTGGAGAGATTCAGTCTGAACAGTGCTGGGAATTGGGGACCAACTCATCTTTCATGCTTCCCCTGGTCAGCCAGGCACATCACAACACACATTTTGCCCTCCATCCTGCTTTACTTTTTTCCTCCTATCACCACCTGATAAGAAATTTTACCTGTCAGGTTAAAGAAAAGTCTAGACAGAGGACAGAGCCAACCTCACACTATGTACAAATTTGGTTATCAGCAGAATAGATTATATTCCTATTTTAGCGGTCTTCCCAGTTGGCTTAGTGGTAAAGAATCTGCCTGCCACTGCAGGAATGTAAGAGATGTAAGAGATGTGGGTTCGATCCCTGGGTGTGGAAGATTGCCTGGAGAAGGAAATGGCAACCCACTCCAGTATTCTCACCTGGGAAATCCTGTAGACAGAGGAGCCTGGAGGGCAGTAGTCTGTGGAGTCGCAAGAGTCAGAAATGACTTAGTGACTAAACAACAGCAAAGTATAGAAAGAATGGTTTCACAAGGAAGAAAACACATATGAGAAGGGCAGTTGACTTTATTATGTCTGAGTTCTCGATGCACAGCAGTCATCGCTGCGAGCATCAGTGTGTCAGATTACACATTGCAAAAGTCCTGCCTTCCCATTAATCAGAGGGCAGGTTATGCTGCTAGCCCGCCGAGAATGGTCTATGAAACACAGCTAACCTGGCTTCATGTGGAGTTCCTAGGCACCAGGCACCAAACAGAGGTACACAGCATCTGGTGAAAATCATTTAGAAAATAATTAGATTTTTAAAATCTCTTTGCTTCAGCTCCTGGGATAAATTTGCAGTTGGGGAAATCTTTAAATACAGACTTAAGCTTCTAATTAGTGAAGATAACATTTGAGTGTAAATCCTACATACGTAAACAGTCTGAGCTCTTTCCTTTGAAACCAACAAAAATAATATTTCTTCTTTTCTGCTGTTGCTGCTTTTTCTGACTTTTTAAAGAGAATTAGCTTCACTGTTTCTGCCATCTGAAGCAAGGGTGGCTCTAGCAAAGCTTATTTTTTCTTTAGAATCTATTTCTCTATTTGATTGGGACTAAATAATGGTGCAGATTTATTTTTCTTACCATTAATATGAATGAGTATCTTGGACATGAGTTTAGATCCTTCTACCTGTAAAACCATTCAGATCAGAAAGACCAAATTCCAAGAGCTTGACAAGTGAGTATCTAGTCAGTTTGTTTCCTTTTCATCACCTGATGCTGAATCAGGTGAGGTGGAGGTTTTGGTTCAGAAACACCCCTGGAGCAAATGTGGATGAGCATGGTGGTCAATGATATGGGCAGTATGTGGAATAATATGGACTTGATATTTTTAAAAATTCATAGAACATTCATTTGCTTTTATAATGAAGTAAAAATTTTCTGGGTTATTAGTTTTAACCAAAACATTTTCCAAACAACTATAAATTCCATAATTGAGGGATCAGTCAGAAAACTTTACTGATGCTCTTAACTAATCAACATAGCCATTTGATAAGCTCATTTGAAGAAATAAGATGCTCATGACAGTAATATTAGGAATATATACCATAGGAAGAGAAGCATGTGAGAAACACTGTAATTTATTGAAATATAAATATAGTCATCTTATATTTTAGGAATCAAGTATATATTAATTTTCACAGCATCTGTCAGTTCTAGGTATTTTTGTTGTAAACTTTGCTATAGACATCCTTGCCACAAGCATTTTTGCTGCATAATTACTAATTGCTGCATAGAGCAATTTTACCATAGAAGAAAAAATAGCAAAAAATAAAAGAGAGACATTAAGGAGGACATAATGAGTTGTGAGGCATAAGTATCAAAATAAAAATCCTTTATTGCAAAATACAAAATACTTGAATACATTTAAGCTGTGTATAGATTCATGGTGACACTGTGAAATAACTTTTGTTTTGTGGATTATGCCTAAGCACTTCTGTTCCAACTCTTTGTACTTTTTTTTTTTTTCTTGTTGATTTGTCTCCTTGCTCGACAATGTACTTTTTTTTTTTTTTTTTTTTACTAAAGTTTCTTTCTTCATTAAAAGAGGTGTCCATTTCCAAGTACTGAGATGTGGATTTGTAAGTGAGCTTTGTAGTGTATTCTGGCAGCTTCTACATGGTTGAATGTTCTTGGCAATATGTTCATTGATAGCTATTTCAAAGTTGTCTTGGAAATGTGGGTTCAACTCTGTGCCTTTTAAGCCCTCAGCCTCTTTCTCCTCAAATGTAGTGTGTTTTAAAATAAGAAACCAACTCTTGGGGCAAATCTTTGTCATCTGTCATGTTCTTTGTACTGTAGGTGTCAAACCAAACTGTCAACTAGTTATTTTATCTTTCATGGCAAAATTGCCATACAACCGATTAGTTACATGTCAAAAATGCCACAGAAGTGGTTGCTGCAAAGGTATTTACAGAAAAGAAGGTCACAGTGAAAACTATCCAGACATGACATTTATCCTTTCTTTTCTTTCTATGAGTTTTGTTCTTTCTGTTTTCTTCTAGAGAATCTTGATAAAGTCATCTAAAAATTAAAAATTTAAAATGACTTTTTGGAAGGTCTAAAAATCAATGTTCTGGAGCTCATCCTTAAATTTACAGAAATGATTGTTTTTAGGGAACTGACTTATCGAAAGAAACATAAAGACTAAGGATATGGCGTTAATCTTCAGAGCATGTTTTGTTGAGCACATACTGTGTGCCATGCCTCTGCTTCTATTACCTCAGTTACGTTTTATACCATGCTTTAGGAATTATAGTGCTTTTCCTCTGAGGGGAGAGGGTCCTGGAGAAAGGTTCCTATGGACAGGCAACCATGTTACATGATTTTCCAGGTGGGGATAGTGAACAGAAATTCTCAAGGCAACAGATTAGGTAACTGAAATGCAAAAAGATTCTGAAAGGAAGAGTAAGCATCTGATAAGGACTCTCTAGCACTGAAGCTTATGTCTCTACCAAGAACCTCTTAGTTTCTTAAAAGCAAAGGATTATCTATATTCACCTTTAATCGTTCATTGCTAGCACAGCACCTGCTAAGTGATCATTAAGTCCTGGGAATTTTCATTTTTAAACATGTCCTCTTACTACTTGGCTTCCGTGGTGGCTCAGATGATAAAGATTCTGCCTGCAATGTGAGAGACCCAGGTTCAATCTCTGGATTGGGAAGATCCCCTGGAGAAAGGAATGGCAACCCACATCAGTATTCTTGCCTGGAGAAGTCCATGGACAGAGGAGCCTCTTGGGCTACAGTCCATGGGATAGCTCTGCCTTCACATCTCACTTCTGACACTTTAGTTCATCCTCTCATGTGGACAGTTGCAGTCATTTCTGAAGTCACTTTCCTGTCCTTTAGTCTTTACCTTCAGTCAGCCCCCCACATGATTTATGCCCTACCCTCCCATTCCATAACTCCTCAGGCACCGCACTTCAAAATAGGCTCAGGAAGCCACTTTGTGTTCTCTGAACACCCAGGCAATAACAGTTCTCCTCCATGACGATACTTGTTCTGTTTGCTGAAATGACTTGTCTACCTGGAAAAAAAGAAATCTGACTTGTCCTTCAAGACTTATTTTATAGATTCCTCTATGGAACTGTTTTTCATCTAGCCAGGATTGGTGGCTCTCTTCACTCGTTTTGGGTCTTACACAAACACTGTTACAGCAGACTGGCCACTATGTTGTAATAACTTGGCTTTATTACTGTTTCCTCTGCTAAGCTGGAAGTTCCTGGAGGCAGGGACATCTTATTTGGCACTAAATCCTTAGAACACATGCACTTGAGTTCAATAAATGTTATTAAATGTTGAACAAATGAATGGATACATCTATGCTTGAACAGTAAGACACTAACTAGTGCCAAAAGAACATGGTTTTCCGTATTAGAGGTTACAGTCTGTGACAAAGAAGCTTATCTGTACACAGAGCATGAATTCACAGAGCCTTGAGCCCTTTGGCATGCAAGGAATAGCAGTGTGACACAGAGTATCTTGGGAAATTATGAGCAGGATGACATATTAGCTTCTTACACTACCTAGAAATCCACACAGATTACTCCACATTTCCTAAAATCAACATCGAAACCCCAAGCAAGAAATTGCTCAGTGGAATGGTATGATTAGGTCAAGAGAGCACAGTTCACATGGAAGAAAATCTAAAAATAATGGCCTGAGAATTGATAACACTTTCTCTAAGTTAATTGTTTCAGAGGATATTTCTTAGTACTGGCAAGTTGAATAAGCTCACAATAAAAGATTAAAGTTAGGGAGACCCTTAGGACCCCCTGATTTCAACTTCCCATTTCTGGAAAGGTGCTGATCCAGATTCAACTTGAATACTTCCAGTGATGGAAATCATTTTGGAGGCAGCCATGGATTATTCATGCTGAGTTGAAATCTGCCCTCTATAGTTTCATCCATTGATCTTTGTTCCTTTTCCTGAAGCTACATTAATTGTTTTTCTCTATGACAACTTTTCATGTATTTGAACACAGCTTTCATTTTTCCCCAAGCTTCCTTTTCCCAAGATTAAAAACACTCCATTTCATGTGATAATTCCTTCTGTGATGTTGGTTTAAAGCCTTTCAGCTCTCTGTGATCATATTCCAATGGACTCACTCCAATGTGGTACCCAAATGTGAATGTGGCATCACAGATGTAGCCTAAGCACTGCAACCTAGAGAAGACATTCTTCAGTTGATGTGTTTGCTATATTTCTTTATGATGATCAAATATTGTATTAGATCCAAAGAGTACATAGATTAAAATACTATATATGCCAGGAGTTGTCCGGGGGCTGAGATAGAAAGGTGAGTAAAACAGTGTTTGATTTAAGAAGCCCATATCTGACAGACTACAGATATCCTCTTAATATATTGTGATATTGTATAAGTACTACCTTTGAGGTATAAGCAAAATATGATCAAGTAACTCATATCTTAAGTTTTTAGACAATTGGATATCTATGCCTATTTTAGAAGACTGGCTATACCTCAAAATCACCCTAATTCCAACCACGTGCTGTTGATTTTATAAAAATTCAAATTTTGGACTTTATGCATCTTTCTTAATTTGATCTTATTGATTTTGTTGTAATTCCAGCCTCACAAGGTCTTTCAAATCTCTGTCATCAAATATGTTAGTTTTACTTTGTCAGCTCTAAGTCTGACAGTAACAGGAAAATTGGCTGCTGTTTTACATGAACAAAATGGCTTGTGTTCTGCTTTCCCAGCAGAAATTATGTTTGGGAATTTGGTTAATGGGAAGTGGTAAGGCATATATTTAGAAAAGAAAGTTCATTCCACTGTAGACAAATATAGGCACTTGGAATTCTATCCACCATGACTCACAGAAAGTGCAGAAGTTTCTCATCCTCAGCTACCACATGGTGTTAGTTGCTGGCATGTGGTGAAGTCCGGGCCTGAGAAACAGACAAAAGGGAGACAGAAGCTGATGCATTTTTTTTAGCATCCATTTCTGATAAGCAGAAGCCCTACTGCAAATTGAAAGTCACCTCTACTCTAGCCACCCAATGGCGCATTGAACATGTTTGGTAATAAACTTCTCCTGCATCTCCGCTTGAATGGCATCTTGCTAGCACAGCCTCCCCTGACTCCCCTGTAATACCGTCTCTGTTTCCATGCTCAGTCGCTCGCCCGGCATTGTCGCTTCCCAAGGCTCTTAGCACTCTTTGGCACATCTCGCACTTCTGTTTGTTGTCAGCTTCTCTCCAGCCCCGGTGCCTGTATGTACTAGACCATGAGCTCTATGAAAGCGCGGATTTTGGTTTCTTTATTGGAGTGCCCCCTTGGTTTTGAAGAGAACCTGACACTAGCACATGGTCTATCAACACGTGTTCAAATAAGTATTTGTTGAATGTGTTAATCAATCCGGAGTAAAATGGTGGTAAATTATTCAGCTAGAGTACTTAGCTGGCAAAAGACTGAAAAAGATAAAACTGAGAAAGTCGTGTTTACTTTTCCTTCGTACAAAGATAAGATTAATTATACAGAGAATTTTGAGCTTCTCTAAATCAAATAACTCTTGAGAGTCCCTTGGACTGCATCGAGGTCCAACCAGTCCATCCTAAAGGACATCAGTCCTCGGATTTCTTTGGAAGGAATGATGCTAAAGCTGAAACTCCAATACTTCGGCCACCTCATGTGAAGAGTTGACTCATTGGAAAAAACCCTGATGCTGGGAGAGATTGGGGGCAGGAGCAGAAGGGGACGACAGAGGATGAGATGGCTGGATGGCATCACCGACTTGATGGACATGGATTTGAGTGAACTCTGGGAGTTGGTGATGGACAGGGAGGCCTGGCATGCTGCAATTCATGGGGTCACAAAGAGTCGGACACGACTGAGCGACTGAACTGAACTGAAACAAAGTCATATGTACTTGCACTGTATGCTGATGTTACTTACTGATGTGTAGACAGAAAAAAGTATAGGAAAAAGTAGTAGATATCCATGACCAAATACCAAGTAATGGGCGAACTGCTTAATACAGACGTTGTCATTAAGCATCACAGTATTCCCATAAAGTAGATTTTATCATGCATTTTGTTTATATAGAAGCGGAGGCTCAAAGGACTTCAGTCATTTATCAACAGTTCCCTTGTTCAAAGTGCCAGAAGCCCAAAGCCATGTCTGTTTAAACTTCTCCCACCTTGCAACATTTACTCTAGTCATAAACCAAGAAACAAATGTCACTTCCTTTTGCGAAACTTTCTGGTACCATTGTGACACAAGCTGGGGAATTTTATCAGTGGGTGAGGCTTTGTGATATAGCCAAAGTTCTGTAATGAGTCACCTAACTGCATAATAGAGATGGTTATGCTTAGACAAGTGACCACCAAAATGACAATTGGGTATTTTCTAGTCCCTGCTTTCCTTGCAAATCAAATTTGCTGAGAAAGCCAGGTAAAGTGATGTTTTTTAAAGCTGTCAGCATTCTTTACATCGGAAACAAATTATGTGTTTTCTATCACATTCATCACCCCCTCAACAAGATTTTATCCTTTAAATGGGAGAGCTGTGTGAGGCCAAGTTTGCACTTTTCTCTTGCTGGCAATATTGTGAGGTAAGATAAACTACAAAGGTTGCTCTTCAGACCCTCTCTGAATTCTGACACTCTCCCAGAAGCAGTTTTCACTCGGGGGTTACCAGGAAGAAGTAAAAGGATTGCCCATAAACCAGACACACATTACTGAGAAGGGACAGAAAACGGGGAAGCACGGTGACATGGGTTCTTTGCAGAGGTATTCTTTCAGCTCCACCCCTGGCAGATTACCTAAGGTCAGCGACGTCCTTGAATATCTAAGCTTTTGAAAACATTGGAGAAACATCCTCCGGTTTTTGCTCCTCCAGTGCACGTCATAATTATTGACCCTTCCCTGGTGGCTCAGAGGTTAAAGCGTCTGCGTTCGATGTGGGAGACCTGGGTTCGGTCCCTGGGTCGGGAAGATCCCCTGGAGAAGGAGATGGCAATCCACTCCAGTATTCTTGCCTGGAGAATCCCATGGACTGAGGAGCCTGGTAGGGTACAGTCCACGGGGTCGCAAAGAGTCGGACACAACTGAGCGACTTCACCTCACTCTCATACACATTGTTGAAAGGTATGTGGTTTGCACTTATATACAGGTCAAAACTTTTTTATTTGGAAAAGCCTCTCTTCCCTTACCTGTCCAAGCATCATGTGTTTCCTGTCAGCACCACTTACACAGAGAGTAAAATAGATGAGAAGGAAGTAGGAAGAATTTGACACTCAGCAAAGAGCACGCCAAGGCGCAGTTCCTAACACCGTTTCTTTGGTGTTGCCCTGGAGGCCCCTTGCCTGTCCGCAGCTCTGTGAGGGGTGGGAGGCTTCTCATAACATCTGCTCCACCTTCCTCATCTCTTTCGGCTGACTTAAAGTATCTGATTTGGGTGTCTGATCTGATTTAAGAGGGCTTGGGTTTCCTCCCAATGGTCATCTGAGGCCCCAATCTGGTTACAACAGGAAATAGGTATGGGCTACTATCCAACAGGAGTGTGGTTCTGGGAAACTCTTCTGAATATTGTATAACAAAAGATGTCGAGCTTATTAACATATGGATCAGAGTATGATCAAAAATAGGCCTCCCTGGTGGCTCAGCTGTAAAGAATTGACCTGCCTTGAAGGAAGACATGGGAGACGCAAGTTCAATCCCTGGGTCAGGAAGATCCCCTGGAGGAGGAAAAGGCAACCCACTCCACTATTCTTGCCTGGGAAATGTCATGGATGGAGGAGGCGGTGGGCTACACTCCATGGGATCACAAAGAGTCAGACACGAGTGAGCAACTAAGCATTCAGGTGAAAAAAATTAGACCAACTCCCGTGTAAGACTTTTCCTCAGATCTCAAGTTGGTAGCCTACTCAAGAAAGGACTGGTTACCCCTGTAGGTGCATTCTGTTTCTGTTCATCTAAGCAGAAGGTGCAGAGAAAGGTGCCCAGAAATCCTGTGTGCTGAATAGGCATTTCTGTCTTAAAAGAGGCGTAACAGATCCCAGTCTGGCATTAGGCCTCCAGAGCCTGAAAGGACCAGGCTCCAGTGCCGGGTCGGTGGGAGAGGATGCAGTCACTGTCTCCCTTCCCTGAACACTATTTTCCCTCCTCCATTGCAAGATCAAACAATAATAACAACAACATATCTAGTGAATGTATCTGGGCTTCCCCAAGGGCTCAGTGGTAAAGAATCTGCCTGCAGTGTAGGGGACCTGGGTTCCATCCCTGAGTCAGGAAAATCCCTAGGAGAAGGAAAAGGCAACCCACTCCAGTATTCTTGCCTGGAAAATCCCATAGGCAGAGGAGTCTGGCCAGTTATAGTCCATGGGGTGGCAAAGAGTCAGACACCACCGAGCGACTAAACAACAAATCTAATGAACAGAGTAAACACAGTAACTTCCAAACTCTTTAGTCATAAAACCATTACACAGTATCTCCTACATGTGAGCCATTGCATAAAATTCTAGCAGTGATACAAGCGTGAAATAAATGCAGTACCATCTCTTTCAGAATCCTGACTTTTTTGTGTGGGGGGAAAGCTGACTTGAAACTGGAATTACCAAGTGATCTCTCGTCATGTCATTTCACTTCTGTATCTGTGAAAGTTGTCTGTGCATCTTCAGTTTGCTTTTCAAGCTCTTTGTCCTGGCAAAGGAGGTCATCCATGGTCTATCTGGTCCAACTTGCCTCTCCAACATCATCTTTCTCTTCATTCTGCCTGCATCCTAGTCTTCAGCATCAACAATCTGCCCACACTTTTCTTCAGTGTTCCACAGTGCTTTCATATCTGTTGCCCCCTTCATCTAGAATGCCTTTCCCATTTATCTTGAATAAGTTCATATTGTCTAAAGGCTCAGTTTCGGCCTTCTTCTAGAATGAATGAACATCCATCCATCACATCCCCTTTAAACCATGAATTTTGTCAGGGTTTGAAAGAAGCTCACTGCAAGTCATTGTCTTCACACTAGAATGTGTGCTTCTTGAGAATGAACAGCTGCTTTTGTCTCCGTTTCCTTAGCATGGCTCCCAGGGCCTGACACCTCACAGACCTTAAAAGTATTGTGAAAAAGTAATGATGATGCAAGGCATTTGACAAAGCGGAAAAAGAATGATCCGACAGAAATGCCAGGCAGATGCTGGATGTAGTTAGGAAGAAGGAGGCGTTCATAATGTGTTCATTATTCTAGAAGCTTGGATTGGGGAAGTTGGATTGGGATTTCCACAGTGCCTTTAAAGAGTGGGCAGGATTCAGGAAGAGAAGAAAAGTTTTTTAAGATGAAGATTCAACGTGAAAGAAATCAGAGTTGTCTGAAACATTCAACCGAGTAAAGGCTTACAAAATAAGATGCCGAAACAGTGAGGTTGTTTATGTGGGTTAAGTCCATCATGAGAAGATTGTGGTCTTTATTTAGAAGGCAATGTGGAGACATTGATGGTTCATGAGGAAAAAAATTACATAGTAGAATGCTTGTTTTAGGAAGATACTTATGGCAGCAATATGCAGGGTGGTTTAAAATTCAGTCTTAGAAAACCAGGAAAGACAATGTTTCAAAAAGAATGTTGCCAGTGTGAAATTGAACAAGACATGAGAAAAGGCAACTGGTGACATAAGAAAAGCAGGAGGATGGAGGGGAGGAGTAAAAACATCACCCAAGTTAAGTGGAAGAGACCAAATGGATTGAAATTGCCAATGAAGTAGATTACCTTTGGAAATAAGTGTAGGTTCTTCCTTCAAAGAAAGGAGAGAAGGGGGAGAAAATGGTAGAAAATACAGGATTCTGAGTTAAAGCAGAGTAGAGAAGTTTTAGTACTGATAATTCTATATTAAATTAGGATATCTTTATGTTTTAATTTGTTGTTCAGTCACTCAGTTTTGTCCTACTCCTTGCGACCCCATGGACTGTAGCGCCCTAGGCTTCCCTTCACTGTCTCCTGGAATTTGCTCAAACTCATGTCCATTGAGTTAGTGATGCCCTCCAGTCATCTCATCCTCTGTTGCTGTCTTCTCCTCCTGCCCTCAATCTTTCCCAGCATCAAGGTCTTTTTCAATGAATCGACTCTGCAAATCAGGTGGCCAAAGTTTGGAGTTTCAGCATCAGTCCTTCCAGTGAATATTCAGGGTTGATTATCTTTAGGATTCACTAGTTTGACTCCTTGCAGTCCAAGGGACTCTCAAGAGTCTTCTCCAGCACCACAGTTTGAAAGCATAAATTCTTCAGCACTCAGCCTTCTTTATGGTCCAAGTCTCTCATCCATACATGACTACTGGAGAAACTATGGCTTTGACTATATGGACCTTTACGACAAAGTGATGTCTCTGCTTTTTAGTATACTGTCTAGGTTTGTCATAGCTTTTCTTCCAAGGAGTAAGTGTCTTTTCATTTCACGTCTACAGCCACCATCCACAGTGATTTTGGAGCCTAAGAAAGTAAAATCTGCTAGTTTCCATTTTTTAGTTTCCATCTATTTGCCATGAAGTGATGGGACTGGATGCCATGATCTTGGTTTTTTGATTTAGGGCAAGGCAGAGTCTTGTGATGACCATGTGGAAAGGGATGTGTTTTGAGTTTGAGTGGAGTGGAAAACTTCCAGAACAGTGCTGTCAGAAATAAGAAAGGGGTTAATTAGTATGCAGTGAAGCACCGACAAGACCACGGAGGACTTGCCTGAAATAACATAGCATGAGTTTTTGTTTGTTTTTGTGGAGGCAACCACCATGGTTCCAGTATCTACAGCTGACTAACAAACCATCTCAAATTCTGTGGCTTAAATCAATGGTGATTATATTAGATTCATGACCTCTGGGTCATAAATTAGAGCAGAGAAAGTCTGAATGGATCTTTTGTTCCACGTGGAATCGACGGGTTGCTCAGTTTATCCAGCTGGTAGCTGGCGGAGCCTTCACTCTCATGTCTGGCACCTTGGGAAGGTGGCTGGAGACTCGCATACCCGCATCCCTCTCCATGAACTCTTGGGATTTTTATATGCACTGTCCATCAGATTAGCCAGACTTCAAACAGAAAAGGAATTGTCAAGGCTCTCCAGGTCTGAGACTGAACATCAATGTAGAGTCACCTTCACAGTTGTTTCTTGGCTAAAGCAGACAGAAATCCCACCAGTTTTCAAATAAGAGAGACCCACACCCCATTTCTTGTTGGGTACACTACAAGCATTTTTAGCTAGCTTTCCCCCCCACCCCCAGTGTGAGTCATTCTAACACCAGTGTAACACATTTATTTTCTGTTTTCTGTGTTGTCCCCTGGAATGTAAGTCACATAGAGCAGGAAGTTCTGTTTTGTCTCAAGTATCTGATATACAGTAGACAATAATTATTTGTCACATGTATGATAGAGAAATGTAGACAGAGGAGCAGATAATATGGGTGTGAAATGCCCAGGAAGAATGACAGGCGACTGCAGGGTCATGGTTCCCTCCACAGTTGTGAAGCTTACAGCATCTCCCACCAGTCATCAGTGACTTCATAAGGCTTGGTTTTCACCTCCAGGGAGCAATCATATCAACATCTTCAGGACCAATGCTCCAATGAACAGATTTATCTTTATCCCAATTGGAATTCTTCCTTCAGTTGAGATTATTACATTGATGAGTTGCTAATTAACCATACGATTTGGAGGAGTCTTCATCTACATTTCATTGAGTGGCTTTGAGAGTTGGTGAATCCTCTGAAATCATGTGAGCAAATGCATCATCTTGAGTCTTATCAGATTTTCAAAGAGAAACCTGAGCCCTCAATATTAAAACAGAACTCTCAGAATAAGCCATACTTGGATTTTACCTTTTAAATATAAAAGGCTAAATCTTTCAAATATTATGAAGAAAAAAAATCACCTGGAACAGGAAAAAAACACTTGTAACTTTAGCTAAGGTCACATGTGTAGCAAGCAGATCGATGCAGTAATCTTTAATGATTCCCCAGGAGCTATTAAGTTTGATTTGGTTAGTGACTTGTGAACCTGTGGGGATTTGTTGGTTAAGTTATTCTAGCTACCAAGAGAAGTCATGTCAGAAAGTCATTTAAAAAAAAGATATTTTTGGAGATTTAGACTATGAAAAGCTCTGTTTCCCAATTAGTGCTTAAAAACCTCTGATTATAATGTGGTATTCCTTTAAAAATCCCCTAAGTATATGTTAACAATTGAACTTGAACTAAACTTACAACTCCATTATTTGAAAGTGCTTTCATATACTTTTCTTTCCTTGTTTTCTATTACCTTACTTACTAAAAATGTTTTGTTTTTTAAGTTTACAGTTGTCAAACTTTAACATTATCAACATAATGGGAATATATATAATCAAATATTTTAAATATTGGACAAAAGACGCTTACTCCTTGGAAGAAAAGTTATGACCAACCTAGATAGCATATTCAAAAGCAGAGACATTACTTTGCCGACTAAGATCCGTCTAGTCAAGGCTATGGTTTTTCCTGTGGTCATGTATGGATGTGAGAGTTGGACTGTGAAGAAGGCTGAGCGCCGAAGAATTGATGCTTTTGAACTGTGGTGTTGGAGAAGACTCTCGAGAGTCCCTTGGACTGCAAGGAGATCCAACCAGTCCATTCTGAAGGAGATCAGCCCTGGGATTTCTTTGGAAGGAATGATGCTAAAGCTGAAACTCCAGTACTTTGGCCACCTCATGCGAAGAGTTGACTCATTGGAAAAGACTCTGATGCTGGGAGGGATTGAGGGCAGGAGGAGAGGGGGACGACCGAGGATAAGATGGCTGGATGACATCACTGACTCGATGGACATGAGTCTGAGTGACCTCCGGGAGATGGTGATAGACAGGGAGGCCTGGCGTGCTGCGATTCATGGGGTCGCAAAGAGTCGGACACGACTGAGCGACTGAACTGAACTGATAAATTGAGGAGGCTATAAAGACATAAGGTAGATTACATCTGCTAAGCTGCTACTAAGTCACTACAGTCACGTCCGACTCTCTGCGACCCCATAGACAGCAGCCCACCAGGCTCCCCTGTCCCTGGGATTCGCCAGGCAAGAACACTGGAGTGGGTTGCCATTTCCTTCTCCAAGGCATGAAAGTGAAGTTGCTCAGTTGTGTCCAACT
The DNA here is from genome assembly GCA_006410635.1 of Cephalophus harveyi. Lineage (NCBI taxonomy): Eukaryota > Metazoa > Chordata > Mammalia > Artiodactyla > Bovidae > Cephalophus > Cephalophus harveyi. The sequence goes on from SJYT01053331.1 coordinate 1,044,602, forward strand.
CCTTGAGACCCCATGGACTGCAGCCCACCAGGCTCCACCGTCCATGGGATTTTCCAGGCAAGAGTACTAGAATTGGGTGCCATTGCCTTCTCCTAGATTACATCTAGAAACATGAAATCTATAGGGAAGCTAACACAGGCTTAAAGTACTATAGGAATATTAAAGTGTACGGGACTTTTAAAAAGTTTTCTTATTTTTAAGTTTAACTACTTAAATGATATCACCTTTAGAATTTCCTGTCAAGGTTTATAAATTCCATGCAGGCTAGAAAGCTAAAGGCTTTATCTCAGTCATAGTCAGATTTCTCTCTCATTGCCTGTGTTTTTTTGAATGAACAGCCATTGCATGGGACCACCCTTGATTCCTTTCTAAACAGGTAGATCTGGTACCCTCATGTTCTCAAAAGGACCTTAGGTTCTGCAACCATCCGGGCCCTATAGCTAAGGCAGGAAATGCACAAATATGGTACCAACACAGATCTAAAATAAACATACTTGCATGCCCTGTATTCTGATTCATTCCTTGTTCCCAATCTATAGCTCAAATCCCGTCAGTTTTCCCCTCACTGAAAGTCCAATTCCTTAATCTAGATCTTCCTCATTTTCCTCTGAGATAATACCTCTACCTCATCTTCCTGATGCTGAACTACTTTGTTTTTTCTTTCAAATGCTGCTGAGATACAAAACTCTGTAGAACAGTCAATTTTCTCTTCAAGTGCCAGTGGTTTTTCATTTTTCAATGAATCAATAAATCAGTACTGTGCCTCTTCAGTCTCTCAGAACAATGCATAGGAGACCTGACCGGTTAGACAATGGCTAGTGAGAATTAGGTTGTAATCTGTGATTAATTGGTTCACAATTAAAGAGCAAATGAAAATATAGAGGGATACCTCTTGTTTTCTTTTGGCCCAGCTTAAGGTCTAGTATACTAGCGGTAAAGAACTCGCCTGCCAGCACAGGAAACAAAAGAGACGTGGGTTCAATCCCTGGGTTGCAAAAATCTCCTGAAGAAAGGTGAACCCACTCCAGTGTTCTTGCCTGGAAAATCCCATGGACAGAGGAGCCTGACAGGCTATAGTCAATGGGATCGCAAGAGCTGGACACTACTGAAGCGATTTGGCACTTAGCAAGGTCTAGGAGTCAGTTCACTTCAGTTGCTCAGTCATGTCCAACTCTTTGCGACCCCATGGACTGCAGCGCGCCAGGCCTCCCTGTCTTTCACCAACTCCCCGAGCTTGCTCAAACTCATGTCATCGAGTCGATGATGCCACCCAACCATCTCATCCTCTGTTGTCCCCTTCTCCTCCTGCCTTCAGTCTTTCCTGTCATCAGGGTCTTTTCCAATGAGTCAGTTCTTCGCATCAAGTGGCCGAAGTATTGGAGCTTCAGCTTCAGCATCAGTCCTTCTAATGAGTATTCAGGACAGATTTCCTTCAGGAGAATCCAAGAATTGGACTGAAGTGACTTAGCACTTGGCACGGTCCAGGATCCAGGAGTCATCTATGGTAGTCAGCTATAGGAGTCAGATGTAGTACTGGCACAATACAGTGAGTCTGATTCTGGTACACAGCATAGAAATTAAAGGATGTATTATACTTCTGGAGTCACATGAACTTATACAAAGCTTAAGTACAGGTTGCTCTGAATCTAAGCAAACGTGCTGTGCATGCTAGGGGTAGAGAAACTTAAAGGTGACTTGACATCCTGGTCTTAGCTGAACATTTGCATTGAGAACAAGAATTACAGGAGGAAAGAACTCTATGGTCAATCTAATTTTTATCAATCACCAACATATACTTTCTCACCTAATAAGAATTGGCTCTTGGTCCCCTAAATGGTAAGCTTACCTTCTAATCTGTCTCTCTCTCAGTACTGTAACCCTGTTTCAGAGATACCCCTTCATATTTTCTCCATCTCATCAAGTCCCTTTATTCTACTTTGTATTTTATTTCAGATGCCGCTGAGGTGGAACTGACTTCCAATTCCATTTCCTTCGTGAAGCCATCTCCAGCTTCTTCACGTCATTCTGATCTATCTTTTCTTGGAACTCCTGCACTGACAATGAATAATGGCCATGTCAGGTACGCTTAGTTTCCTAAGTGGAGAGTAGGGAACATGGCTTTAACTTGTTTGTGTCTTATTTGTTGCCTAGCACAACTCTAAGAGCAATGAATAACTTTAGATGATTGTTTTAATCAGAACTCGAATATTCTAAGAAATTACTAAGCTTTGGGAAATTATATTTGATTTTTTAAAAGGAAAGAAATAAATATAACTATGAAACCACAGAATTTAAAACTGGAGAGCAATGTTAGAAGTCATCTCATTTGACCTCGAAAACTAGTGAAGGAGGAAATGATATACCAGTGTGCACAAAGCTAAGCAGCAAACTAATGACAGATGCAAGGCTGGAACTCAGGACCTGAGTCCTATCCTAGTACTCTTTGCTAAACTGGACCATAGCATATAGCATACAGCACATGTGAGCATGCATGGACATATTTTAACTATGTGTGTCTTCTGAGATCATGAATGACATGCCTTGTTTTAAACTATAAAATAAATTCTTTGGATATTACTGTGACTGACACTGCTGGTTGATTATCCAATATTCATTCCTCTTTCTCCCTTTACTACTTGAATATATCTATGCAATAGAATACAGAGGGATGGCTCTGTGCCTAGTTTAAATCTAAAGCCTCCCAGTCCTCTTCATGTTGAATGACCATTTGGTATGTGTCTTCTTACTAATGGGATATAATTAAAACTCTGCTGGGGATGTGATCACATTTTCAAATTAACAAAATCCTTATATGGGGAAGGTTTTGGGATCTTTATCGCGTTGCCTTATGTTTGGAATATAGATGGAATGCTGAAAGTGCAGTAGCCATCCTGTGACTGTGAAAAGGAAGCCATACCAAGGATTATAAACAGCATGATAGGAAAAATCTGAACCCTTGATTACACTCATGAGGATCAGACTTTGTCTTGAGTCCACTCCAGACTTCTGAATAAGAACCATAAATCTACTTGTCTAATCCATTAGTTAGTAGATTTTCTGTTACTTTTGTCTAAATACCCTCCTCCCAACAAAGATAAGACCACAAAATTTGTTAAAATGCAATGGATCTAGTGACTGATTCAGTCATGTTATCTGACTAGCCCTTTTGCAGTGACTTTATCACAATGATGCTTTTTTAATATGTAACAGCTTAACTGTTTTCTTAAATGGATTAAATATGCTAAGCACTATTCTAAAGCCCTTTAAATATATAATCTTATTTAATGATCACTACAATTATGTGACACTAAATTGGTACTCTCATTTATAAATGGAAAGGAAAATAAAAAGGGAAATTTAGAGAGGTTATTATCTTTATGCTTACATGATAAATGTCCCTAGATACCAGTGACCATGTTTTGTTCATCTATCACACCATGTAACAAACCATGTGAAGCACAACTCTGTGAGTTGATTTGTTACTTTAAAATTTAAGATAGTTGATTAACAACCTTGTTTTACTCTCCTTAAGTGAAATACTAAAGCTGTAGTACAAATACAAAACCTGGACAATCTGTATGTCACGCAAACAGAGTATTAGTTAAAGTTGTGCAATTGGAAACCATTAACTTAATACATAACTTCATAAAGAATCCATTATATAATTGATTGTATTTTTTGCTTTGGCTCTTGAACTTGACCTTCCATTGTGCTGGTAATTATTCTAGTGGTAGCAGCTTCGAACAAACAAAAAACAGTACTACATTCCACAGCTTGCAAAACTTCAACACCAGCTCTACTTAGTAGAATAACTTTTAGATTTGCCTTTCTCCTACAAAAACATGATTTTAAGTACAGATTCCAATATCTTTCAGGTAATTCATGATTTCTGATCTTTTCTTCTCTAGGGATTATTTTGTTCATTTCTTCCCTTGGAAAACAAAAGGAAGCATGAAAAAATGGGATGGCCATTGATGAAAGTCTTGAATAAATATATATGATAATAAAAAAGAATATTGATTATCTTACATCATTAAATAGTCACTAACTAGAACAACTTTTAAAAAGCTAATTATAAGTCTAGTTGTATCTGTTTAACTGAGAAAAGTAATATTTTGAAGTAAATTGAAAATATACATCAAGGTAAAAAATATCTTCATTCTCTCATTAACACTGGATAATTAAGACAAAATATTTTTCTCTTTTAAACTTCTTGTATATTTGCCAAAGTAAAATGGAGGAATTTTCTCATGGCTATATCAGTTCAGTTTACGTCAGTCACTCAGTCGTGTCCAACTCTTTGCGATGCCATGGACTGCAGCATGCCAGGCTTCCCTGTCCATCACTAACTCCTGGAGCTTACTCAAACTCATCTCCATTGAGTCAGGGAGGCCATCCAACCATCTCATCCTCTGCCATCCCCTTCTCCTCCCGCCTTCAATCTTTCCCATCATGAGGGTCTTTTCCAATGAGTCAGTTTTTCGCATCAGATGGCCAAAGTATTGGAGTCTCAGCTTCAGCATCAGTCCTTCCAATGAATATTCAGGACTGATTTCCTTTACGATGGACTGGTTGGATCACCTTGTTGTCCAAGGAACTCTCAAGAGTCTTCTCCAACACCACAGTTCAAAAGCATCAATTCTTCAGCATTCAGCTTTCTTTATAGTCCAACTCTCGCATCCATACATGACTCCTGGAAAAACCATAGCTTTGACTAGATGGACCTTTGATGGCAAAGTAATGTCTCTGCTTTTCATATGCTGTCTATGCTGGTCATAGCTTTTCTTCCAGGGAGAAAGCATCTTTTAATTTCATGGCTGCAATCACCATCTGCAGTGATTTTGGAGCCCCCTCAAAACAAGGTTTTTCACTGTTTCACCATCTGTTTGCCATGAAGTGATGGGACCAGATGCCATGATCTTGGTTTTCTGAATGTTGAGTTTTAAGCCAACTGTTTCACTCTCCTCTTTCACTTTCATCAAGAGGCTCTTTAGTTCTTCTTCACTTTTTGCCATAAGGGTGGTATCATCTGCATATCTGAGGTCATTGATATTTCTCCCAGAAATCTTGATTCCAGCTTGTGATTCATCCAGTCCAGCATTTCTCATGATGTACTCTGCATAGAAGTTAAATAAGCAGGGTGACAATATACAGCCTTGATGTACTCCTTTCCCAATTTGGAACCAGTCTGTTGTTCCATGTCCAGTTCTAACTGTTGCTTCTTGACCTGCATACAGATTTCTTAGGAGGCAAGTCAGGTGGTCTGGTGTTCGCATCTCTTTCAGAATTTTCCACAGTTTACTATGATCCACACAGTCAAAGGCTTTGGCATAGTCAATAAAGCAGAAGTAGATGTTTTTCTGGAACTCTCTTCCTTTTTCCATGATCCAGCAGATGTTGGCAATTTGATCTCTGGTTCCTCTGCCTTTTCTAAATCCAGCTTGAACATCTGGAAGTTCATGGTTCATTTACTGTTGAAGCCTTGCTTGGAGTATTCTGAGCGTTGCTTTGCTAGTGTGTGAGATGAGTGCAATTGTGCAGTAGTTGGAGCATTCTTTGGCATTGCCTTTCTTTGGGATTGGAATGAAAACTGACCTTTCACAGTCCTGTGGTCACTGCTGAGTTTTCCAAATTTGCTGGCATACTGAGTGCAGCACTTTCATAGCATCATCTTTTAGGATTTGAAATAGCTTGACTGGAATTCCATCAGCTGCACTAGCTTTGTTCATACTGATGCTTCCTAAAGCTCACTTAAATTCACATTCCAGGATGTCTCGCTCTAGGTGGGTGATTACGCCATCGTAGTTATCTGGGTGTGAAGATCTTTTTTATAAAGTTCTTCTGTGTATTCCTGCCACCTCTTCTTAATATCTTCTGCTTTTGTTAGGTCCATACCATTTCTGTCCTTTATTGTGCCAATCTTTGCATAAAAAGTTCCCTTGATATCTCTAATTTTCTTGAAGAGATCTATTAGCTATATAAATCTCATGGCTATATAGGCAGCAGATTTAAACTTGTTATACAGTAGTCAGTGTTTTGGATGAGAGGCAAAATAAAACTCCCTCAAATTTATGGTTTCAAGAGAAAACTTCTGAAAAACTTAGATACTATGAATGCAATCTAATACCAGTCAGATTAACTGATGATGATCTTGTTTTTAACATGTTGCAAAAATCTTCATTATGATTGCTTCAGAAGGTATTTCACCATCTCTGCTGAATTTTCAGATGTTCCCCATAATGCAATTCCACTTGGCTGTACACCCGTTATTGTCTTATGGCCTCTATGTGACCTCCAGTGGGATTATTTTAGACGTAATTCCTGATAAAAAGAAAATTCCGAGTCCTTAAGAACCTGTATCACTATAGCAATCCATTCTTCCCTATTAGGGAGATGTGAGTTGCAAGGCCCTGAGTGAATTAGCTTAGTGGAGAGACAGTATTTACAAACAAGAAAAAATAAGCAGAAAATAGAGAACAGGCTATAGCCACAAGTTAAATTGAGTGACATAAATGAGAAGCATGGTCAGACATCACTGGAGAGAAAGGCCACTGAAGTCGCAAACCCTGGGGACTAAGTGTGCTGCCCTTTGAGTTCATTTTCTCCATTCGGTACTGAGTGGGGGACCCCCGTATGCAAGAAACAGTGACAGACTCTGACAGTAGCAGAGACTGTGACCCCAAGGAGTTTGCAGTCTAGCGGAGATCAGAGGAAAAACCAAGTTGTGATGCATTGTGACAAAGGCTGAGTAGAGGAATGTTCAGCTTCCACGTGTCAGAGGGGAGGGAGCTTATCATGGTTGGGGGCATGAAGAAGAAATTGCTGAAAATAACAGATAAGCAATTCATTGAATTAAGGAAGCATTAGCTTTGGTTAAATACCCAGAAGTGGGATTGCTGGATCATATGGTAGTTCTATTTTCTATTCTTTGAGGAACCTTCATACTGTTATCCATAGTTTCTGCACCAATGTACATTGACACCAACACCATACAGGGGTTCCCTTTTCTCCCTACCTTTGCAAACTCTTGTTATTAGTATTTCTTGTCATTTTGATGGTGATCATTCTAACAGGCATGTGGTGATCTCATTGTGGTTTAAATTTGTGTTTCTCTGAAGATAAGTGAGGTAGAGTACCTTTTCCTGTGCCTATTGGCTATTTGTATGCTACCTTTGAAAAAAAAAAAACAAGTATTCAAGTACTCTGACCATTTTAAAAATCAAATTTGTCTTGCTATTGAGTTGCACAACAAATGAAGACAGGATGCAATCGAGATCTATACATCCATTGTACCATTATTCACAATAGAGGAGATAAGGAAAAAAAGCCTAAACGTGCATCAGTAGATGTATAGATAAGGAAGATGTTATATGTATAATGCAATATTATCCAGCCATGGGAAAGAAGGAAATCCTGTCATTTGAGACAACACAGATTGACCTTGAGAGCAGTATACTAAGCAAAATAAGTCAGAGAAAGACTATTACTGTATAATATTATTATATGTGGAATCTGAAAAAGCTGAACTCCTAGACTTAGAGTGGATTGGTGGCTGCCAGGGCCTGGGGTTGCGGAAAATAGGGACATGCTGGGCAAAGGGCACAAACTCCCAGTTATTAGCTGAATAAGCTCTGGCGATCTAATATCCAGTCTGGTGATTATAGATAATGATACTGTATTATACACTTGACAGTTGCTAAGCAAGTATATGCTAAACGTTCTCACTACAAAAAATTAGTGGTGATTATGTGACATGATGGAGATGCTCGTTAACACCACAGTGCAATCATTTTGCAAGATTATAACTGTATCCAGTCAACACATTGTACTTTTTAAACTAACTCAGTGTTCTAAGTCAGTTAGATAAATCTGCGAAAAATATATATATAGAGAGAGAGAGCATCTAGTCTGTGAGAATTCTTGTACAACCTCAATGAAGTATGCTAAATTTGAGGATAAAGTGCTTTAGGAGCTAAAAAAAAAAAAAAAAAAGTTTACTCTTCCTCTAGGATAGATGGTTTCAAGTAAATGCTCCAAAAAAGGGAGGAAACAGTTGAGCTGGGTGCATTTTCTTAATAGAGAAATGAAAGTTCATTAGAATAACTAGCTAAGCTGTGTAGAAGAGCACCAGTGTGGAGAACAGAGGATTTCCATTCTGCCAAGACCACAGGAGGGTTTCCCTGGTGACTCAGATAGTTATCTGCCTGCAATGCAGGAGACCTGGGTTTGATCCCTGAGTTGGGAAGATTCCCTGGAGAAGGGAATGGCAAGCCACTCCAGTATTTTTTGCCTAAAGAATTTGGTGAACAGAGGAGCCTGGTGGGCTACAGTCCATGGGGTCAAAGAGTCGGACATGACTGAGCAACAGTTACTTACTGAGGCTAAAGGAAGCAGGAGTGAAGGCAAAGCAAGTCAATGAGGCTGGAAAGTTAACTTGGGGTCAGATAATTTAGCCTTGTACCCACTTAGTGAGAGGGCTAGAAGTCAACCACCAAGTGGTTGATATGAAATCCATGGACATAAATGATGTCTTCAAGAGAGAAAGTATATATTAAAATTGAAGAGCTAAGAGTCAAGGAAGACTAATCTGCTTCCTTTCATAAATGTACTTGAGAAGACCAGGAAGAATTGCCTCCATTAAGTGCTAATTTTGCTAGTCTTCACCTATGACATGAAGATTATTGATGTTCCATCTGAAGGTCTTAGGCATAGGGGTTTTCCCAGCAGTGGGGATGAATTTGCACTAAATGTCAAAGCTGCCTTGTTATCACCTTTTCAAGAAGGTTCAAAATGATTAAGAGTTGTAGGTTGGTGTTTAGACATAGACAGAATTCAAAAATAGGCAAAGTTGTTTAGTTTCCACCAAATTCAACAATGAAGGGAAAAAGAGAGAAAGAGATGTTGAGAAGAGACCACATAAAAGAAATTAACTTCACCTTTGAGTTACAAATCAGTGTATATTCCAAGAAAATGTAACCTATTTCTAATTCAGAGAGTTATAACTCAGCAAGTTCAGGAGCTAACTGGCTCAGATCATGAATTCTTTATTTCCAAATTCACACTTGAATTGAAGAAAGTAGGGAAAATCACTAGACCATACAGGTTTGACCTAAATCAAATCCCTTACAACTATACACTGGAAGTGACAAATAAATTCAAGGGATTAGATCTGATAGGCAGAGTGCCTGAAGAACTCTGGACAGAGGTTTGTGACATTGTACAGGAGGCAGTGATCAAGACCATCCCCAAGAAAAAGAAATACAAAAAGGCAAAATGGTTGTCTGAGGAGGCCTTATACAGCTATGAAAAGAAGAGAAGTGAAAGGCAAAGGAGAAAAGGAAAGATATACCCATTTGAATGCAGAGTTCCAAAAAATAGTAAGGAGAGATAAGAAAGCCTTCCTCAGTGATCAGCGCAAAGAAATAAGAGGAAAAGAACAGAATGGGAAAGACTAGAGATCTCTTCAAGAAAATTAGAGATACCAAGGGAACATTTCATGCAAAGATGAGCACAATAAATGACAGAAATGGTATGGACCTAACAGAAGCAAAAGATATTAAGAAGAGGTGGCAGGAATACACAGAAGAACTGTACAAAAAAATCTCCACGACCCAGATAATCATGATGGTGTGACCACTCACCTAGAGCCAGACATCCTGGAATGGGAAGTCAAGTGGGCCTTAGAAAGCATCACTACGAACAAAGCTAGTGGGGGTGATGGAATTCCAGTTGAGCTATTTCAAATCCTAAAAGATGATGCTATGAAAGTGTTGCACTCAATATTGCCAGCAAATTTGGAAAACTCAGTAGTGGCCACAGGACTGGAAAAGGTCAGTTTCACTCCAATCCCAAAGAAGGTCAATGCCAAAGAATGCTCAAACTATGACACAATTGCACTCATCTCACATACTAGCAAAGTAATGCTCAGAATTCTCCAAGCAAGGCTTCAACAGTACGTGAACCATGAACTTCCAGATACTTAAGTGGATTTAGAAAAGGCAAAGGAACCAGAGATCAGATTTCTAACATCCACTGGGTCATTGAAAAAAAGCAAGAATTCCGGAAAAACATCTATTTCTGCTTTATTGAGTATGCCAAAGTCTTTGATTGTGTGGATCACAACAAACTGTGAAAAATTCTGAAAGAATTGGGCATACCAGACCACCTGACTTGCCTCCTGAGAAATCTGTATGCAGGTCAAGAAGCAACAGTTAGAACTGGACATGGAGCAACAGACTGGTTCCAAATCAGGAAAGAAGTACGTCAAGGCTGTATAGTGTCACCGTGCTTATATAACTTCTATGCAGAGTACGTCATGAGAAGTGCTGGACTGGATGAATCACAAGCTGAAATCAAAATTTCTGGGAGAAATATCAATGACCTCAGATATGCAGGAGGCACCACCCTTATGGCAGAAAGCGAAGAAGAACTAAAGAGCCTCTTGTAAGTGAAAGAGGAGAGTGAAACAGTTGACTTAAAACTCAACATTCAGAAAACCAAGATAATGGCATCTGGTCCCATCACTTCATGGCAAATAGATGGGGAAGCCTTGAAAAACTTTATTTTGGGGGGCTCCAAAATCACTGCAGATGGTGACTGCAGCCATGAAATTAAAAGATGCTTGCTCCTTAGAAGAAAAGTTATGACCAACCTAGACAGCATATTAAAAAGCAGAGACATTACTTTGCCATGAAAGGTCCGTCTAATCAAAGCTATGGTTTTTCCAGTGGTCATGTATAGATGTGAGAGTTGGACTATAAAGAAAACTGAGCACCAAAGAAGTGATGCTTTTGAACTGTGGTGTTGGAGAAGACTCTTGAGAGTCCCTTGGACTGCAAGGAGATCCAACCAGTCCATCCTAAAGGAGATCAGTCCTGAATATTCATTGGAAGGACTGATGCTGAAGCTGAGACTTCACTACTTTGGTCACCTGATGCGAAGAACTGACTCATTTAAAAAGACCCTCATGATGGGAAAGATTGAAGCTAGGAGGAGCAGGGGATGACAGAGGAGAGATGGTTGGATGGCATCCCCGACTCAATGGAGATGAGTTTGAGTAAGCTCTGGGAGTTTGTGATGGACAGGGAGGCCTGGCGTGCCACAGTCCATAGGGTTGCAAAGCATCAGACATGACTGAAAGACTGAACTCAGCTGAACAGAAAATTGGATTTGGCAAGAAATATAGAACCCCCAATTCCTTGCAACTTCTTTTCTAAACCTGAAATCTCTTGTACTGGCAGTCAGAGTTCATGCGTTGGGGACTTGAAGCCATGGGAGACTGAGTTTTGTTCCTGGTGGTGGACTGGCGAGCTATGCTTTTCTACATCAAATTCTGAGAGAGAGAAGACTCTTTTCAGATCATTCTGAACATTAGGCAAGTATGCATAAACAATAGTTTCTGAGAACACAAATGAATAACCGTGAGTCAGTTTCATTCTTCTGAGATGTGCATCAGAGGGAAACACAGAACAGGAAAGCGTTTTGCTAAAATAATAATGAGCTCAGCCCTATGAAAGAGCTACTGTGGTTCTTTCAGACTGGTGACTGCTTAGGGGGTGACCCTGAGCAGTTTCTGAAGCAAACAAAACAGAGATTTGAATCAAAAGATGGTAAAGGGAATAGGAAGACAGAGAGTAAATAGTTATATATTTCTCAGCTGAAGCTGTGAACATTCTTTTCTGATCTACAGCTTGTTGCATATATTTGCATTTAGTCTTAATATGCAGTGGTGGAACAATAGCTCATAATAATATAGATGACACCTCAGTTTAACTTTTGTTCCTCATTGATGATTTTTGGAATATATTGTTGTTTTCACCCACATTCATGAATGTGACAATCTCTCAGTTCTGAGAATAAAAATATTTTGACCCATATTCATCTGTAAATGAATTTGTTAGAAAGCTCTGGATATTCCCTAGATATTCATATTGGGAACAACTGATTTTACTTTGTCCTTTGTTGTCTTCTCAGAATTCATAAAAAAAGTCAGGGGCTGTGAGAATTCATACATCAAGGGTTTTATGCATGTCACATGTTCCTGAAAAATACTTAAGTCCTGCAGAAAACATTCTAGAAAACATTTACCACCAGATAATTGCAATTTGTTTGCATTTGAAACAAAAATGTATTTGCATTTGAGTCATTGAAAGCAATTCTGAAATCTTCAACTTGCCAAGACATAAAGTCAGAAACGAAGTCTGTACAAGAAAGAAATAAAAATCATTTAAAATGCAACCTTTATCACTTCAGAAAAAGCGTATTCAGTATAAAGACAAATATCTGTGCTGTATAGATGGGGCTGATAATTTCCATTATTTGTTCAGTTTAGAGAATCATGATGAGCGATGGGTGTGGGAGAGTTGCAGTTTTCAGCAAATTCATAGTTTTATTGCATCTTTTCAGATGAACTTTAAAATGAGAAGTTGTGTTGCTTACTTTGAGGTTTTAAAAAATAGCTTTATTATAGATAATGCTGTGGCATATAGGCTCCACACTGCCTCCAATGAGTCTTCTATTTCCACTGTCAGGACCTTTATTTAGGCTCTTATTCTATATATTTGAAATATAGTTGAATTAAAATATTGTGTTTTAGGTGTACAGTGCATCTATTCAATTATATTCTTGAGATTCTTTTCTCTTATAGGCTGTTATAAAATATTGAGTATAGTTCCCCATGCTATACAATACGTCATTGTTGATTATTTTATATATAGTGTTGTATGTATATTAATCCCAGCTTCCTAATTTATCCCTCCCCACACCTACCCTTTCCCCTGGTAACTGTAAGCTTGTTTTCTATGTCTGTGAGTTTTTGTTTCAGAAGTAAGTTCCTTTGTATCTTTATTTTTTATTCCACAGATAAGTGATATCACATGATGTTTATCTGGCTTACTTCACTTAGTATGATAATCTGTAGGTCCATCCATGTTCCTGCAGATGGCATTATTTCATTCAAATGGCGTTATCTTTTTTCGGGCTGAGTTGCTTTTCCATTGTATACACGTACCATGTCTTCTTTATTCATTCATCTGTCGATGGACTGTTAGTTGCTTCCGTGTCTTGGCTGTTGTAAGTAGTGCTGTGGTGAACACTGGGGTGTATGTATCGTTTTGAATTACGGTTTTCTCTAGATATATGCCCAGGAGTGGGATTGCGAGAGTATATGGTAGTTCTGTTCTTAGGGGGTTTTTTTGTTTTTCTTTTAAGGAAGCTCCATACAGTTCTCCATAGTGGCCGTACCAGTTTGCATTCCCACCAACAGCACTGTGGTCGTTACATTTCAGCAGGCCTGCTGTGCTGGTGATTATTTGTCCCTCCAAACTCTTTCCACCTTTCTCTCACTTGTTTCCTACTGTAGGAGGCTGATCTTTAGAGACTTGCATTAATGATCTCTCTCTTGCTCTATGCCTTCTGACTGGGCTCAGCCAGTAGAAAAGTTGGGCAGGTTATCAGAAGACACAGGAACTGTGAGACTGGGATATTATTCACCAGTCCCTTTCCTACGGAGTAGGGGCGATGGCTCTCCTCCTCTCCCAGAGGCCGGAGCCCCTCTTCAGCATCCCGCGCCCACAGCTGCAGTTGCCTAACTTTGCTTCTTTGAGCCCAGGACTAGTGATGACTTTCTGTTGCTCCCAGGATGCTTCCACATCTTCCTTGGTTCCCAAAGCCCTGCACACATCTCTGTAAATAGACTCTTTATTAAACTGGCCTCCAGTGTCCTGTTTGAATAGGCTACGTGGTCCCTGCTGATATCCAGCAGCCTTGAACTAAGCCAGGTCTTACGTGATGGCAAAGTACAGACCATGACTAAGCAGTGTCTTCATCTACATTCTGTGATGAGGAACGTAGTATGATTAAAGCCAGTCCCCCAAGCAATGCCTCTTGTTAACCCCTCAAGTATTGGCCTGGCCACTATGCCCTCATGGGACACACCACAGTCCGAATTTGGCAACTTGTTTCATGTATGATCATTTGTAATGATCGTTAGGACTACTTGCATAAATAATAAAATTGAGAAAGTTTTGTAAATATATGCTGAATTTAGATGATATGAAGCGTTTATTTAATAAGCCAGGCATCCAATCAAATTTTTTTCAAACTTTAAACTTTCTATTTTATAATGGGGTATTCCCTTGTGGCTCAGCTGGTAAAGAATCTGCTTGCAATACGGGAGACCTGGGTTTGATCCCTGGATTGGAAAGATTCCCTAGAAAAGGGAAAGGCTACCCACTCCAGTATTCTGACCTGGAGAATTCCATCGACTGTATAGTCCATGGGACACAAAGAGTCAGACACAACTGAGCGACTTTCACTATAGCTGATTAGCAATGTTTTGGAAGCTTCAGGTGAACACTGTGGGGACTCAGCCATACATATACATGTAACCATTCTCCCCGCAAATTCTGCTCCCATCCAGGCTGCCACATAACATTGAGCAGAGTTCCCTGTGCTATAGAGTAGGTCCTTGTTGGTTGGGCATTCAGTCAAGGCTTCTCTTAATTACTAACCTGACAATAACTTAACAAAAACATTTTTATTTTTTTTTTTACATGAATAGTTGAGGTAATTAAGTATATGAGGTGATTGTGATTCTGGAATGGGCTTTGGGCTGAGCTGATCTCAAAGAAATGATTCATATTACTGTATGAGGTCTCATCTTGCAAACTACATATTCATCACACTGATAACAGCAAAACAATATTCAAGACAGCTTGTGTAGCCTGATGTAAAATATTTGCCTAATAACGTAATTCTTTCTCATGGAGACTTTAAAATTTGGTTAACATAATTTCTTCATTATCACTTATGTGTTAATAATTCAGACATTATTGCTCTAATTTTTCTTGATTCCTAAATCTTAATATTTGTTTCAACTTTTAATTCATCAGTATGCATTTACAATTGCAATCTTTTGTCATAGGAAATAGACAATATTATCTTATAATAGACTAGTAAGATGAAAATAAATAATAGAAGGCAGATATTTAGACATTTATAAAAAGTATTTTCATGAAAAGATAAGATTAAATTGTTAGAAATAGCTTACAATTATTCTTTATGATAAAAGTTGATATATGATTACTTGATTGTTTTGAGATAGGGCATATTGTGAAAAAGTGAAAAAAAAGCGTTAGTCTCTCAGTCGTGTCCAATTTTTGGCAATTCCATGGACTGTAGCCCTCCAGGCTCCTCTGTCCATGGGATTTTCCAGGCAAGAATACTGGAGTGGGTTGCCATTTCCTACTCCAGGGGATCTTCTCGACCCGGGGATCAAACCCGGGTCTTCTATACTGCAGGCAGATTCTTTATCATGTGAGCAACCATAATTATTCTTTATGATAAAAGTTAATATATAATTACTTGCTTGTTTTGTGACAGCATATTCTAGCAACAATATAATATCTACTTTTAATAGACTGATTTGGCTTATAACTTAATATAAAGTTCTTTGAGATCCTCAGAAGAATATAGATATATAAATGGAAATTAGTAGAAAATCTGTGATGTCCTGATTGTAATATATATAATGTCTATTTACTCATATCCCACCACACTTCCTTCTCTCCTGTCTCATCTAATACAGGTCATAATATATTTGTGTTTACTTTGCAGAGAGTACAGAGCATAAGTCATGAAATCTTTCTCTATTCTTCAATTAATTACTGAGAATGTCAGATCTTTGTGAAAGGCACTAATGTTGACATTAAATTCTATGTATTATACACACATCTTTTATAAAATCAAACATTCTGAGTCTTCTAATTTGGTCAAAATTTTATATGTTACATTATTTATTGTTGCTAAAATTTTGCAGGATTATGATAGAAATTCACACTAAATTCAAGGAGCGAGCCTTCATTAGTATTCATACAACTTGAATTCCAAATTCTTCACATATAAAATCAGTTAGAGGGCACAGACAAAAAGGGGACATATTAGACTTTTTCTGTGGAAATGAAGCAGTCAGGATGCAATGAAGAAACAGAAGCCTTGCTCTAATGCAGTGTGTGTGTGTGTGTGTGTGTGTGTGTGCACACATGCGTGCACACGCTCACTCCTGAGATTTCATTTGAAAAAGCAAAGGAGTTTAATTAAATGTGGATTGAGGTTCCCAACCACCAAGTCAAACCCACGTGATGATAGATGTAAGTAGCTTTCTAGCTCTGAGACCACACACTTAATCCATCTATATTTTTCAGCTGCCAGAAATTAAATAAATAAATAAATCTCTGCACTTAACATTTACTTGATGCCTTGCTTTTTAAAGGCTGAAATGGCAAGTCAGAGGAAGGAAAACATAGCTAAGTAGGTCATGGTTGAAAGGCCCCCGTCTGTTCTGGGCCCCCTCTCTCATGCTTCCTGAGAGATTGGCCAATACAGTGTGCTCGTGTTCATACTCCCTGGTATCAGCATAATGGAGTCTCTAGGGGCTATTACTTCATTGCCCATATATTTGAAATGTAAATTAGAACACCTACTGAAATGAATTGAAAAGAAAAATCAAAAGATCAATTTCACAGGCCAAAGGAGAGCAAACTCATAATATGGATATCTAAACAACAGAGTACATAAAATCGCAGGGATGTCAGGCAGTTTGCCCAAAAGTTATATATTCTGTAAAGGCCATTTGCATATGCTGCCGCGCTACCCTTGTAGTGTTTTGTTTTGTTTTTTTCCTTCAGTAGTTTTAGGGCTCCATGGAAATTGAGCCTGTGCAGTTGATAAAAGCCTTCTACGATACACCTTCAGTTAAGAATTGCATTAGCATAACAACACATGTTACAGGTAATCACCTCAATGTCATGTACTTTTTGCAGTCAGAGTCAGCATGCCCTGTGGCAGAAGTTCCTGGATGTGCCTAGGGAGAACAGAAGATGCCTAATGAGAATGGCCAGGGCTCTGATACCTTGTTTCTGTTTTTTATCATCTCCTCTGGGTCACATTCCAAGTAATACCCATTTTAAAAAAAAAATTGAAATATAGTTGACTTGCAGTATTGTTAATATATTAATTTCGTGTGTACAACATCAGTCAGTTCAGTTCAGTCGCTCAGTCGTGTCCGACTCTTTGCGACCCCATGAATTGCAGCACGCCGGGCCTCCCTGTTCATCACCATCTCTCGGAGTTCACTCAGACTCACATCCATCGAGTCAGTGATGCCATCCAGCCATCTCATCCTCGGTCGTCCCCTTCTCCTCCTGCCCCCAATCCCTCCCAGCATCAGAGTCTTTTCCAATGAGTCAACTCTTCGCATGAGATGGCCAAAGTACTGGAGTTTCAGCTTTAGCATCATTCCTTCCAAAGAAATCCCAGGGTTGATCTCCTTCAGAATGGACTGGTTGGATCTCCTTGCAGTCCAAGGGACTCTCAAGAGTCTTCTCCAACACCACACTTCAAAAGCATCAATTCTTCGGCGAGACCCAGGAGGGGCCTACCTTCCTGGGCTGGCTGTGTCCTGGGGGACCTGGAGTCCCTGAGAGTCCCCACCCCCTAGCAAGCCCAACACTGAGACTCCCGAAGCAGAGAAAAGGTTGCTCACAAGCCAGCATCTATGCACATGGCTTGCCGCTGCCACCATCTTGAACTGCGGTGCCAGGCACAATGGTTCTGTGCTGGGAACCTAACCTGACCCGTTAGCTGCCAGGCCTCTGCACATGGTCCTCTTTAGGTAAATGAAACCATAGGAAGCACAAAAGAAGAGGTTCGACCTTATCACCTAGATTCCATCTTACTTCCCACCCCTCTTCTGGTTCCTGGGCTTCCCAGGCAAGGAGAGTGGTAAAGAACCCGCCTGCCAATGTAGGAGACGCAAGGGACACAGATTCGATCCCTGGGTCGGGAAGATCGCCTGGAGGAGGGCATGGTAACCCACTCCAGTATTCTTGCTTGGAATATTCCAGGGACAGAGGAGCCTGGTGGGCTACAGTCCATAGGGTAGCAAAGAGTCGGACACGACTGAAATGACTTAGCACACGTGCATGCTTCTGATTCCTAGTGGGCTTTGCTGGTGACACCATGAGTAAACTAAGGATTACCCTCTGTTTCAGCTGGACACGGTGCCCACATGGTTGGGCTGTCCAGTAGGAGGTGGTCAGCCCTGGGAACCCTGAGAGACCTCATCTAGTGCTCCAGTAAGGGGATTCACAAGACCACCCAGAGGCTGGCAGGAACTCCAGAATTGCTTATAAACTCTTCCAGGCCCCGGATTCTAGGAAAAGACGAAGTGTAAGTGCACCAGTGTAAGTGCTCCTCTCAGCGATGTGCCCAGTAACGTGGATGGTACGTGGACGGTGGGACGTGAGTCTGCAAGGGGACGCCAGTCTCCTGGGCTCTGAGCACATGACCGGGCAGCTCAACCTGAGAAGCTTCTTCTTCAAGGGCCAGGGGGCAGAAGCTTGGGGAATGGAAGTGACCAAGACCCAGCCGGCCATGGGCACAGGGAGGCTGGGGCGTGGCCCGGCAGGAGCCGGAAGCGGAAGTGCTGTTCGCGTTCCCGCGGCCCAGAGAGGAGCCTGTGGCCAGGGGCCTCACCCCTCCCAGCGGCTCCACTCAGCCGGACATGCGCAGTGTGGCCTTCCAGAGGTCAGCTGGGGTCCCGCCACACCCAGGAGGTGCCTTTGAGGCTCCTGGGTCCACCCAGCGGGTGTGGGACAACACTGCAGACCTGGTCTCACCCAGTTTCCTGGGGTGCCTTCAAACCCGCCCCCCGCCCCCCAGGGCCCATCTGTACTGGCAGCTGTGGTTCTGGGGAGGAGCCGAGGTCAGGGTGTCCCAGTGTCTCGCCTTTGACCTCACTTGTTTTCTTATAAGGATTGAGGCTGTGGTTTGGGGTCCCAAGTTGACGTCTCGGGAGCATGGCTGTTTCTGGGCCAGTATGGCCTAGGAATCTGGACTTTCTCTGACAACATATGCTACAGTTCCAATTATGGACTTAAGAAAACAGATTTTTTTTTTTTAAGTTTTGTTGAGATATAATTTTATATGTCATACAGTTCACCTCTTTAATGTGTATAAGTCAATGATTTTTAGCATATTTACAGATATGCAACCATAACCACAGTCAATTTTAGAACATTTCCATTGCTTCAAAAAGAAAAGCCAGGGACTTCCCTGGTGGCCCAGAGGTTAAGACTTCACCTTCCAATGTAGGGGGTTGGGGTTTGATCCCTAATCAGGGAGCTCAGATCACACATGCCTGGCAGTCGAAAAAACAAAACCTAAAACAGAAATGCTATTGTAAAAAAATCAGTAAAGACTTTTAAAATTGGTCCTCTTCAAAATAATCTTAAAGAAACTCCGCACCCTTTAGCCCACCATCCCCTCATCCCCTCCCCTGGCCCTATGCAATGACTAATCTACCGTCTACAGATTTCCTATTCTGGATTTCTGTATGAACAGAATTATACAATACGTAGTCTTTTGTGACTGGCATGATGGTTTCAGGGTTCATTCAAGTAGTAGCATACAAATACTTTCCTTTTTATGGCCAAATCCATTGTGTGAATATACCACATTTTGCTTATTCATTTCATCCATGAATGGATGCTTGAATTGTTTCCACTTTTGATGATTATAAGCAATGCTGCTATAAGCATTAGTGTGCATTGCTAAGTCATGTCTGACTTTTTATAACCCCATGAACTGTAGCCCGCCAGGCTCCCATGGGATTCTCCAGGCAAGAATACTGGAGTGGGTTGCCATGTCCTCCTCCAGGGGATCTTCCCGACCCAGGGGTCAAACTCACATCTTCTATGACTGCCACATTGGCAGGCAGATTCTTTACCACTGAGCCACCTGGGAAACCCCGTAAGCATTAGTGTGCATGCGTGCTCAGTCACTTCACTCTGTCTGACTCTTTGCAACCCTATGGACTGTAGCCCACCAGGCTCTTCTTGTCCATGAGATTCTCCAGGCAAGAATACTAGAGTGGGGTTGCCATGACTTCCTCCAGGGGAATCTTCCTGACCCAAGAATTGAACCTGCATCTCTGGCAATTCTTTACCCACTGAGCCACCTGAGAAGCCCAAGAATTAGTGTACCCCAAAACAATTCAATTATATTGGTGTAAAGGAGATCAAGCCTGGGATTTCTTTGGAAGGAATGATGCTAAAGCTGAAACTCCAGTACTTTGGCCACCTCGTGCGAAGAGTTGACTCATTGGGAAAGACTCTGATGCTGGGAGGGATTGGGGGCAGGAGGAGAAGGGGACGACCCAGGATGAGATGGCTGGATGGCATCACTGACTCGATGGACGTGAATCTGAGTGAACTCCGGGAGTTGGTGATGGACAGGGAGGCCTGGCGTGCTGCGATTCATGGGGTCGCAAAGAGTCAGACATGACTGAGCAACTGAACTGAACTGAACTGTACAGTTTGTTCATCTTATTCATTAGCTGATGGACATTTGAGTGTTTCTACCTTCTTGGATATTATTAATAGTGCCGCTCTGAACATAGTATACAAGACAATTTTGTGTGAACATATGCTTTCATTTCTCTTGGGTATATATCCGGGAATGGAGTTGTGGGGTCAAATGATAGACTGTCTTTAGCCTTTTGGGGAACTGCCAGACTGTTTTTCAAAGTGTCTACAGCATTTTACATTCCCACAAGCAGTGCATAAAGAATAAGCCCACAAGTTTTGTTCTGATTTCTCTACATCCTCACCAATACTTGTTACTACTTACTTTTTAATATATCCATCCTAGAGGGTGTGAAGTAGTATCTCAACATGGTTTTGATTTTCTTTTTCCTAGTGGCCAATAATGCTGAATATTTTTCATGTGCTTATTGGTTATTTGCATTTTTTCTTTAGAGAAATGGCTATTTAGCTCCTTTGTCCATTTTTTAGTTGGGTTATCTTTTTATTACTGTGTCATGAGTTCTTTGTATAATCTAGATACAAATCCCTTAACAGATATAGACTTTGCAATTTTTTCAATTAATTTGTACTATATTTTTATAACTATATATTTTTATAACTATAACTGAGGCATAATGCACATTGGTAAGCTCAATTAAGCTATAGAAATTTAATATATAAAATTGTGTGTTATTGATACATATGTACATATATATAATTCATTACTGCATTTGATTTTCTGTTATTTTTAAAGCCTTTGTGACTGTTTTCATGAGGAATATTAGTCTGTAGTTTTCTTAAAAGCTCTTTGGGTTTATGCTAATATGTCTCATAGAGTTGGTCTTTTTTCCTAAAGCGTCTGTGAAGTTTCAGTATTATTTTTTCCTTAAATAATTGACAGAATTCAACATTGAAGCCATTTTCTATGGGGAGAATTTAATTACAAGGTGCTTTTTTAATTGAATTCTGAGCACAGTGAATTTTATATTGCTGAGTTCCAGGTTTTGTTAGTTGCCTGTAGAGAATTTTGGTCTTTGCTAAAGTTGCTTGTGGACCAACTGATGATTTTGAGACTTTTGCATTTTGTTGAGGTGCATTTAAAACAGTCTTTTTTTCTTGGTCTAGCTAAGTCCCACTACCAAGGATGCTGAGTTCCAGGTTTTGTTAGTTGCCTGTAGAGAATTTTGGTCTTTGCTAAAGTTGCTTGTGGACCAACTGATGATTTTGAGACTTTTGCATTTTGTTGAGGTGCATTTAAAACAGTCTTTTTTTCTTGGTCTAGCTAAGTCCCACCACCAAGGCTTAATTCCTCTGGTGTCTTTATTGAATACCTGGGTGTGCGGCTTTCCACCCTGGCTGTTTACTTCTGGAATTTCCCTTACTTTGTATGAGCTCTGAGACTTGTTCAGATTAATTCAGAATTCTCTCTGAATTCTTTGGTCAATTTGTAATATTTCCTATACCTTCCAAACTTCAGACTCCAGTGGAAACCTCTGCACAAGCTTTTGTTCCATGTAGCATTTTCTGATTATTTTCCCCATAAATTCTGGATGCTTCATCTTTCCCAAACTCCCGTCTCTGTTGCCTCACCTCAGGGAGACCCCTGCACTCTTGTTTAGACCTTGGTTATCCCTGCAGATGGCGATTGCAGCCATGAAATTAAAAGATGCTTTTTTTTTTCTTGGTCTAGCTAAGTCCCACTACCAAGGCTTAATTCCTCTGGTGTCTTTATTGAATACCTGGGTGTGCGGCTTTCCACCCTGGCTGTTTACTTCTGGAATTTCCCTTTTGGCCACCTCATGCGAAGAGCTGATTAATTGGAAAAGACCTGATGCTGGGAGGGATTGGGGGCAGGAGGAGAAGGGGACGACAGAGGATGAGATGGCTGGATGGCATCACTGACTCGATGGACATGAGTTTGGGTGAACCCTGGGAGTTGGTGATGGACAGGGAGGCTTGGCATGCTGCAATTCATGGGGTCGCAAAGAGTCGGACACGATTGAGCGACTGAACTAACTAACTAAAGAATCTTCCTGCAGTGCAGACATGGGTTCAATCCCCAGGTCAGGAAGATCCCTGGAGAAGGGAATGGCAACCCACTCCAGTATTCCTGCCTGGAGAATCTCATGAACAGGAGAGCCTGCTAGGCTTACAGTTGACGGGGTAACAAAGAGTCAGCTGAGCAACTAACAACAACCCAATCCCCACTTCTGCGTTGTTATCCAGAAAGTCTTTCCAAACAGAAAGCTGAGGCCCACCTCATTTGTTTCCCTAATCACAGGAATCAGCCCTGCGTTGCCTGTTGTCCAGTCTGTGAACATAATTGCCTTGTTCATTTTGTGTGGTTTTCTACTTTGTTTTACTGGGAAGGCAAGTTCATTTCCAGTTGCTATATATGGCCAAAGCAGACGTCTTCACAGAAAATTCAAATTAATAAGAATACCAGCCTCTGTCCAAC
The DNA here is from genome assembly GCA_006410635.1 of Cephalophus harveyi. NCBI lineage: Eukaryota > Metazoa > Chordata > Mammalia > Artiodactyla > Bovidae > Cephalophus > Cephalophus harveyi. Next base: position 1,067,423 of record SJYT01053331.1, read on the forward strand.
GAATCAAGAGAGAGCCATTCTTTTTTAACCCTGGGACCCCCTTCTTGTAATACTTTGGGACTCTTATTCAGCCCAGAGGCCTCAGTACTGACTCTCATCATCTGAGATAGAAAGAACCAGAATTTGTTCTCAAGAACTTTTCTCTTCCCCTCTGTTTCTCTGCTGTCACTGTAATTTCTGTGTCATGTCACCATTTTAACAGGGTTTTCAGTATCAGGCAAGTGTTTCACACTGAGACAGGTTCCTTTTGACCAACCCATCTCTGTACTACAAAATTATCTTTAGTAATAGTCATGAAGAAAAATATATAGATTTCAGATGTGAAATAAGATGTTATCTTACCAAATCAAGATATTACACCTTTCAGTGAGTTCTCTATTTTGCACAGTTTTAAATCCAAATTAAAAAAATTTTTAAGTTCACATGATTGATAGAATTGAAATAACATATTTCGTTGTCTTCATAATCATTGTACTATCATTGTCGTTCAGTCACCCAGTTGTGTCCGACTCTTTGAGACCCATGGACTGCAGCACACCAGGCCTCCTTGTCCCTCACCATCTCCCAGATTTGCCCAAGTTCATGTCCATTGTATCGGTGATGCCATACAGCCATCTCATCCTCTGATGCCCTCTTCTCCTTCTGCCTTCAATCTTTCCCAGCATCAGGGTCTTTTCCAATGAGTCGGCTGTTCACATCAGGTACTATCATTATTTATTTCTAATTAAAGCATAGGGATATGTACCAGTACTGAGGTTGTTGATACAAATTGTTCCTGAAGCAAGATCAAAATTTCCAAGCCATTGCACACTTACTCTTAAAAAAGTCCTAGGTAGCTAATTCTGCATGCTTATAGCTGAATGTATAACTTGGAGATCTCAGAGTTAAATTCCGTGTAAAGTGCCCTGTTTATTAAATGAAGGATAATTAAAATGTACATATGTATAAAATTAGTTCCGAAAGGAACTGATTTTTTTTCACCGAGGAGCATTTTATCACTGACATTGTGTAGAACTGAAAACACATGGTGATAATAAAAACCAGACTAACCTGTAACTGTAGCTGTTTTTATTACAGTTTTTTAAAAAACCGTCTGCAGGCAAGGCACTCTGTTCTGTGCCTGTGCTCTGGGTGGACCCCTCCACTACCTTCCTCGGTTTCCCACTTTCAGGAACCCTGGGTGGTATTCCCGCTCCCAAGAAGCATTGTGATCATTAAAACCCCACAGTTTGAATCCAACCAGTCCAGTCTAGGTTCTGCCCATTTCTGAGACTTCTTCGTTGCCCATGGCTCCCCATAACCCTCAGTCCAACCGAGGTTCTTCAGGGCGTCGGAGTAGGGGGCAGAAAACACCTTCATCACAGCACTTTCAGGCAAAAGGAGGCTTCGGTCTCACTGTCCAACTGTCTGGTGACATGCTGGTCGGTTATACACATGCACATGTGGACGTACAGATCGGAAGGGGTCCAGTCTGCTGGAAATATTTTATGTAGCATTGTTATATTAATTTACATTCAAAACAATTTGCATTTATATTCATAATGATTGCGATATAGCTTTTTGCAATGAATTGTCTTGTTTTGTTGCCAGTGATGTGTTGTAGAACAAGTCAGAAATTTTCTACCTGTCTGTGCTTTAAAACAACCTGCATATAGAAACATTGTTTCTTGAAGCTTTAGACCTTACTGATAAAATCCTCCAGTTTGGAGACTTTTGTTGGGAGCATATTGGACTAAAAAAATTTTTTTAATAAAATAAAAGCAAATCAGGTTCTGTTTACACATGATGCAAAGAATTCAGTTATTGCAGAAAAGGCAAAAATGAAAGTAAAATATTTGTACCCCATCATCTATGAATAATTATTAACACTTGGACTTTAATAAAAATAGCCATTGTATTGCTCAATAAACTGTATTAAATGTAATTTATCTGAACTGGATAAAATCGATGAGATTCCCTTAAGCTTTACATAAATGTTTCTTCATTCCATGAGATATTTCCAAACAAAAGTTCCCTCTAAAATTAAGGAAAGATACACACAAAAAAGCTTGAGAATGTGGAGTCATTATGGCTCATTAAATACATAATACGATTTTAGGGAGTATCAGCTGATTACCTGCAGGGATAGATAAGTGCATTAGCAATTTCCTCCTTCCTCTAATTGTCAAATATTTATATTCTGTAACCGTAATTTCTAAAGTTGTTTACTATTTGTTTTACATAGAGATAAATTCAGTGCTCACCACCAGTGCAGTCTCTTCATTTCTGAGTTCTTTGTTTTACTTCACTCTGGATTTTTGTCATCAAATAATTTGCTGAAGAGGGTTCTCACTGTGCTTGGTATGTACCGAGTGTTTCCTTTACACTGGAAAGCAGGGCCAGCTTTATCAGTGTGCAACCTGTGCTACTGTACAGTTCCCACTGAGAAGGAACTTGGGCTTGGCTTAATGCTCTGCTGTTAGTCTTGAAATTCTCAATTCTTTTAAATAAGGGCTTCCACATTTTCATTTTGCTTTGCCCCCTCCCCCAAATTATGTAGCTAGTGGCTTGAAAGACAGGGTTTGGGGTATGCTACTTCTTTCCTGCTTATTTAACTTACACTCAGAGTACATAAGTCCAGAAAGAATGAAGGGATGGAGCCAAAGCGAAAACAATACCCAGTTGTGCATGTGACTGGTGAAATAAGCAAGATCCGATGCTGTAAAGAGCAATACTGCATAGGAACCTGGAATGTCAGGTCCATGAATCAAGGCAAATTGGAAGTGGTCAAACAAGAGATGACAAGGGTGAACGTCGACATTCTAGGAATCAGCGAACTAAAATGGACTGGAATGGGTGAATTTAACTCAGATGACCATTATATCTACTACTGCGGGCAGGAATCCCTCAGAAGAAATGGAGTAGCCATCATGGTCAACAAAAGAGTCCGAAATGCAGTACTTGGATGCAATCTCAAAAATGACAGAATGATCTCTGTTCGTCTCCAAGGAAAACCATTCAATATCACAGTTATCCAAGTCTATGCCCCAACCAGTAATGCTGAAGAAGCTGAAGTGGAACGGTTTTATGAAGACCTACACGATCTGTTAGAACTAACACCCAAAAAAGATGTCCTTTTCATTATAGGGGACTGGAATGCTAAAGTAGGAAGTCAAGAAACACCTGGAGTAACAGGCAAATTTGGCCTTGGAATGCGGAATGAAGCAGGGCAAAGACTAATAGAGTTTTGCCAAGAAAATGCACTGGTCATAGCAAACACCCTCTTCCAACAACACAAGAGAAGACTCTACACGTGGACATCACCAGATGGTCAACACCGAAATCAGATTGATTATATTCTATGCAGCCAAAGATGGAGAAGCTCTATACAGTCAACAAAAACAAGGCCGGGAGCTGACTGTGGCTCAGATCATGAACTTCTTATTGCCAAATTCAGACTCAAATTGAAGAAAGCAGGGAAAACCACTAGACTATTCAGGTATGACCTAAATCAAATCCCTTATGATTATACAGTGGAAGTGAGGAATAGATTTAAGGGCCTAGATCTGATAGATAGAGTGCCTGAAGAACTATGGAATGAGGTTCGTGTACAACATAGTCATTTGATAATTTTGATAGAGTATACTTTATACACAGTTATTAATATTATGTTAGTGAAATATTGACTTTATTCCCTGTCCTGTACAGTCCATCCTTGTAATTTATTTATTTTATACCTAACACTTTGTACCTATTAAACCTTTTCACCTATTTCTACCCTTTCCCCGCCCCCCTCCCCTCTGTCATATTTGTGAATCTCTTTCTGTTTTGTTTGTTCATTTGTTTCATTTTTTAAATTCCACGTATAAGTGAAAACATACAGTATTTGTCTTTGTCTCTTTTCACAAAGCATAACACTTTCCAGGTCCATTTCTATTATCTCAAATGGCAATATTTCATTTTTAAAGTTAGATATAAGGGATTTACTTAGTGATGCTATGTATACACTTTGGAGTAGCGTGTATCTGGGTGTGAATTTTGATTGTACCATTTGCGCGCTTCATGGATAGTCAAGTGACTGCACACCATGAAGCCTTTCTCATCTATAAGTGAAAATGATGGTCATTATTAGCACTTAACCCATGGGGTGGTTGTGAGGATTAAATTAAATTACATATGTAAATACTTTAGCCAGCTACTTTCTGCCCAGCTAGAAAGTAGCTGTTTTCATAAGTAGGTTCTTTGTTGATTTTCTTTCTTTATCTCTCCTTTGCTTCTAATCAAGCCTCCGCCCTGTTCATTTCCCTCTCCTGTTGTCCCACTTGTGTCTTTTAATCCATAGGCCAAAAGTACACAGTCCTCCACTTCTGGACTCAGGCCTCCCTTCCAGGGTCGCCTCCCATCTGTGCCCCCAGATCCACTGAGATTTTCATCATCTTCTCTGCTGAGGGGCCTCTCCTGGATCCATGTTTTTTTTGTGTGTTCGTCTCTCCTCTGAATGAACAAACTCTAGCTTGCTTTCTAGGACTTCGCGCAAGTGCCACCTTTGCTTCTCCACCTAGGTGTCTTTTTTTCTTTATATTCTCACTGACCTTGACAGCCTTGATCTCCTAGGACTATAATTACTGCCTGTGTGTCCATGTCTTTCACCAGATGACACTGATCAGAGATCAGCTTCAAGCACCTCTGGATTTTTGTTCTTTTCATTTTCATGCTCCTGTCCTAATATACTGACAAGTCATATCACAGGAACTTAATATGTACTTGTTAAATAGAGGCCTGGGTACCTATGGCACTGAGATGGGAGACAGCCATATCCTTCTATTAAATTCAATGTTGTGCAGTGTGGTGATTATCATTAACAATATTGTATTGCATATTTGAGGGTTGCTAGGAGAGAAGATCTTAAAAGTTCTCATGACAAGGAAAGATATTGTAACTATGCGTGGTGATGGATATTAGCTAAACTTCTTGTGAGTGATCATTCCCTAATGTATAAAATTATCAAGTAGCTATGTTGGGGGCTTCCTTGGTGGTCCAGTAGTTAAGACTCCGTCTTCCATTGCAGGGGATGTGGGTTTGATTCCTGGTCAGCTAATTTCCCACTTTCCTTGCAGCCAAAAAACCAAAACATGAAACCAATATTATAACAATAAAGACTTTAAAAATGGTCCACAACAAAAAATTCTTTAAAAAAAAGTACTTAGATTGTACACCTGAAACTAATATAACTTACATCCTGATTATATTTCAAAAAAAATAGAAGCAAAGCAAAAACCTTGCTTGACAACCACCCCCTCCCCCAAAATTCAGTGTATGTTCATGCAGTATTCATGAATAAGATAATTCTTGTGCTTTAGACTTTAAATGTCTTCAAGAAGAAATGAACATGTAAACAAATATAATTGCGATATAGCATTCAGTGAAAGAGGCTGTTAACGGGAGCTCAAGGAAGGATCACTTATTTCAATATGAAAAAGTTAAAAAAGGCATTCTGAAAGCAGGGAAACATGTTTCAAAAGATCATATCTAGATAATTATTATTATTGTTTATCCTTCTAAAAAACCTGCAAGTGTAACAAATTGTAAACATATTATCAGTAAGAATGTCTCTGAACTTAATGTTCTATTTAACATAAGCAACCGTATGAGGTGAGGTGAAGTCACTCAGTCGTGTCCGACTCTTTGCGACCCCGTGGACTGTAACCTACTAGGCTTCTCTGCCCATGGGATTCTCCAGGCAAGAACACTGGAGTGGATTGCCATTTCCTTCTCCAGGGGATCTTCCCGACCCAGGGATCGAACCCGGGTCTCCTGCATCAGAGGCAGACGCTTTAACGTCTGAGCCACCAGGGAAGCCCTAAGCAACCGTATAGAGAGATTATTAGTCTTGGGTTATAATTTTGAATAATTCATATTAACATATTCTTAGTACTAAAAATTAAATTGACTGTAACTGCATCTTTGATAGTTCAGAAGGCCGTTCAGAATGCTGGGGTGGCCCAAGGTCAGTGTGAAATTATCTCCTAACACATAAAGAAAATGGTTACTTGAACAGTTTGAATTATCTTTACTCCCTGATATTCAAGCTGGTTTTAGAAAAGGCAGAGGAACCAGAGATGAAATTGCCAACATCCGCTGGATCATGGAAAAAGCAAGAGAGTTCCAGAAAAACATCTATTTCTGCTTTATTGACTATGCCAAAGCCTTTGACTGTGTAGATCACAATAAACTGTGGAAAATTCTGAAAGAGATGGGAATACCAGACCACCTGACCTGCCTCTTGAGAAACCTATATGCAGGTCAGGAAGCAACAGTTAGAACTGGACATGAAAAAACAGACTGGTTCCAAATAGGAAAAGGAGTACGTCAAGGCTGTATATTACCACCTGACCTGCCTCTTGAGAAACCTATATGCAGGTCAGGAAGCAACAGTTAGAACTGGACATGGAACAACAGACTGGTTCCAAATAGGAAAAGGAGTACGTCAAGGCTGTATATTAGGACTGTGAAGACGGCTGAGCGCCAAAGAATTGATGGTGTTGGAGAAGACTCTTGAGAGTCCCTTGGACTGCAAGGAGATCCAACCAGTCCATTCTGAAGGAGGTCAGCCCTGGGATTTCTTTGAAGGAAGGATGCTAAAGCTGAAACTCCAGTACTTTGGCCACCTCAGGTGAAGAGTTGACTCATTGGAAAAGACTTTGATGCTGGGAGGGATCAGGGGCAGGAGGAGAAGGGGACGACAGAGGATGAGATGGCTGGATGGCATCATGGACTCGATGGACGTGAGTCTGAGTGAACTCCGGGAGATGGTGATGGACAGGGAGGCCTGGTGTGCTGCGATTCATGGGGTCACAAAGAGTTGGACACGACTGAGCGACTGAACTGAACTGAAGCATTTACTGAAACATCTTGAAATTTGCCACCCAATACACAGGACTACCTATGATAGCAGTTAGATAGTGGTTGATAGTTACAAGATCATTTGATGTTGTAAATAACATAATAGCATAGCTACCTGTGTTCCCTCTTTTCAAAATTTAAGAAAACAACTCTGTAGGACAAGATATGTGAAATTTCTGCAAATTTCCAGAGGTGACATTTCGTTAACTTTTATCAAATTATTTTAAAATTTTTATTCAATTTGCAGAATTCATAGGTGGAGATTTCGGATTAATCCCTAAGATGGTGAATAGCTGGAATAAATTTCCATCAAGAATTGTACTTCTTTGTTCCTGTAACTCTTGCTGGGTTAGCAATTCTTTGAGAACTCGTTCATATTAGATGTCATTCATATACAGAGAAGACTCAATCCTTAGCCATTTTTCCTAGCATTTTTTTTCCTCTGTGCTTTGCTTTGTTGCCCAGTCATGTCTGACTCTTTGTGACCCCATGGACTATAGCCCCAGGCTGCTCTGTCCATGGAATCCTCCAGGCAGAATACTGGAATGGGTTGCCATTCTCCAGCGGATCCTCCCAACCCAGGGACTGAACCTGGATCTCCTGCTTTGCAGGCAGATTCTTTACCATCTGAGCTACCAAGGAAGCTCTTTTTTCTCTACCAAATCCAATCAACAAATATTTATAATTATTGATTGGGACTCGTATTTTTTTCCTAAAAATTTTGAAGAGTTAGACTGTAAATATGTAGTCGACAGTGTCATTACTGATACCTGTAGGAATATTGAGAGTCAACCAGTCATAGAACATTAAGTAGTAACAGAAGTAACAGAATCTTCTGTATTTTTGGATGTATGTATTATGGATTATACATATTTTGGTTTGCATACATGTATTAGCCATATGTATTATGGCTAAATCATTCACCAAACTGAGATATATGAGAAACTAAGGAAATTACAGATCATTACAATGGCAACCTACTCCAGTATCCTTGCCTGGCTTATCCCATGGACGGAGGAGCCTGGTAGGCTACAGTCCACGGGGGTTGCAAAGAGTTGGACACGACTGAGCTACTTCACTTCACTATAAAGAGTTAGTTAATATCCATTAACATCTTTTTACTTGGCTTTTAGAAAACTAGCATTGCTGTGTTTTCCTTCTGTTCAATAAATATAGACACCCTCCGTAGCCTACTTCAGGGTTCATCAGGAGTAGGGATTACATGATTATATAGCAAATGAAAATATTAAGTGTCATATGAAAAGGATTGATTTCACTGCGTTAATGTCAGCCCTTCCAAAAACAACAGCAGCCCAAGCAGAGCATGAACACAAACAAGCAGAGGGCCCCAGCTTCTGCTGCTTTGTTCTGCGGGCTCCTGGCTGGCGAGTCATCTGCAGCACTCCGATTATAGCTACAAGCGTCCAAAAGCAGCTGTGGACGGAAATAAGTTTTAATTCCGAGTGAATACAAAAAAGACTCTTCTAAAAACATTCATTTTACAGTACACAGTAGCCTGGCAAAAATAGCAGCATTCTTTTTATATGCTCATTCTCATAAAAATGAAAACAATAATTGGAAAATACACAGTAACAAGACATTATTCTCCTTTTCTATCTTAATCTGCTTCCAGAAGAGGGAGGTGAAAGAAAGCTCTTTTTGTGTGTGAATGTTTTATTTTGTTTTTATCCAATAATATAAAAATGCTCTAAGCTTTATAGTTTTTTAAAAAAATTTTTCATGGCTTAAAAATCAAAATGACTTATAAAGGGTATAAGTGTGACACAACCACATTTTGTGTTTCTGCCGTATCCTTCAGTGTTTCTTTATATATGAAGATATATTACTTCTCCACTTTCCTAGCAAAAGATTGTTCTACACCTTCCTTTTTTTGCCTATATCTTGAAGGTTTCTTTTGTATCAATATAAATGAATGTTTGCATAGTATTCCATTTTATAGATATGCAACTTTTTCTGCATTAATTACTTTTAAGGGTAGGAAGATGCAAGCTGTAATGTTCACGTTTCTTAAAAATAAAAAATTTTAGGAACTTCTCTGGCAATGCAGTGATTAAGACTCTGTGCTCCCAATGCAGCAGGGCATAGGTTCAATCCCTGATTAGGGAATTAAGGTCCTGCATGCTGCACCATGAGGCCGAAAATAAAATAAACACAGTTTGTCAGAATGGATTAAAGAAAAGCAAAATCTAGCTACATGTTGTATACAAGAGACACAGCAAAGTAAAATTAAGTTAAAAAATAAATAAAAGCTTTTAAATCTGATGGGAATGTTAGACCACAGGTGAAAACAGAGTTTAAATACACTGCTCTAAGATTTTCAATGAATGGTACAATCACAAATCAATAGATGATAGTTTCATGTTCATATTGCAAAATATTATTGGTTTTGTATAAAAAGTAAGCACCCACACATACAGTTTATATATCAGTATGACAGCTGCTATCTCTAAATACAAAGAATATTCAAGAATTGGTCACAAAAGCACTTTGCTTTATAATGCTATATTACTTTTAATGACTTATGTTAATAGTTTTTTCTTCCTTCTAAATTAATAAACTCCTTATCTTCTATGTGTTTTGTAAATACAGGGCAGAACTGAAGATGTTGGGAATTTGCAAAGGTAGTTTAGTATTTGTGGCAATAAATACTTTTCTCAATATTTTTCAGGCCATCATATGTTATTTTCTTGATATTCTCTTGGATTATTTGAACCACTAGTTCTTTCTGTAGAGTAATTAAAACCAAGGATATCCACATAATTCTCAGAGTACGTGATGAAGTTCATTAATAAACAGAGAAATGCAAATGAGAAAAGGACTTTTAGGAATCTGTCATCTTACAGATAATTTAAGTACAGAGAAGTTAAGCAACATTGTCCAGTACTGTATAGAGCTGAACCAGGAGAATTTGAGTTCAGGAATGTTGATTCTGATTGATCCCCTTGTTCTTATGAGCTGCTACTTCATCAGTAAAGAGTTTATAGACAAACTCTATAAGCATCAGGGCAGCTATTAATAGACACAGGGAGACCATTTGGCAGGCTCTTGCCACATTCTAAGCAAGAGCTGGTGGTGGCTTGCACCAGGTTAATTAGCAAGCTTGAGAGATGGTTATAATGCAGACAGATTTTAAAGGTAGAACAAATAGGATTGTCTGGTAGTTAGAATGTGGAGTGTCAGAAAAAGAAAGATGCAAGAATAACTTGGTTTTTTTTGGCCCAAGAAGTGAGAAAAGTGGAATTGTCATCACCATTGTTGAGAATGGCTGAGTGAAAAAAAAAAAATGTTAGAGGAAAATTCGGAGTTGAGTTTACTTTGCTATTGTCACAAAGATGGCTTGTAGCAAAGCATTCCAAAAGCTGAATGGATTTAAAGAACAGCCATATATTCTTCCTCACTTGACTGTTGGCTGGCGTCATCTGACAGGAACTGAGCTTGCCTGGGTGTGGCTCCAGCCTATGGCTTAGGACACAGTTGTTCCACTGCCTTCCTGGACTAGCAGGATGGTTGAAGCATATTCTTAGAGAGCAGAAGAGTTGATTTTTCTTAAAGCCTAAGCCTAGAACTTGCACATTGCTGCTTTCCACCATGTTCCATTAACCAAAGCAAGTCACTCTATCAAGCTCAAAATGAAGGGGCTGTTGGTAGAAGGCCACATGCAAGGATGTGAGTCTGGAGTTCATGGAAGAGACTGGGCTTCACAGAGAAAGCAAGGCATTATTAGTGTACAAATAATATCTAATGCTAAGCGATTGGATGAAAGTAACAAAAAAGTGAGTGTGATAGAGAAGAGGTTCAAGGTCTGAATGTCTTGGGACTGAAAATTTATATGGTCTAGGTGAGGAGGAAGAACTCAAAACTGAGACTGAAGACTTGCTGCAAAAGAGGTCAGATGAAATCCCAGAGAGTGTTATGTCCTGGAAGCCAAGTGAAGAAAGTGTGGAAAATGTGATGGACTTTGTCAAATATTGCATATAAGACAAATAACACAGGGGTTGTAGGTGACATTAATGAGAATAATGAGACAAAACTCTGATTGGACTGAATTTAATGGAAATAGGAAAATAGATGAATAGAAACATTTTCAACTAATTTTACTATAGACATGGGAAAGAAAGTTGGGGGGATCCGAAAAAGGGTAAACTGGGGCTAAGAGATATTTTGTGGAAGTGTGTCAAAGTATTAGCCTCTCAGTTGTATCTGACTCTTTGTGACCCCGTGGACTGTAGCCTGCCAAGCTCCTCTGTCTATGGAATTCTCCAGGCAAAAATACTGCAGTGGGTAGCCGTTTCCTTCTCCAGGGAATCTTCCCTACCCCAGGATCAAACCCAGGTCTCCTGCATTGCAGCTGGATTCTTTACCATCTGAGCCAATAATCTTTTCTGCCAGCTCCATTTAGAAAAGTCTCTAATGAGACTTTTAAATTGGCCAGTTTGGATCACATGTCCATCCCTGGCCAGTTGTGTCCAGGAGGATAGGGTATTGAAATTGGTAATGTTTGCCAGCACCGTATTTCTTGAAAGAGTTGAAAAATATTTAAAAGAAAGAGAAGAGAGTAAAAGCAGACCAAAGTAACGGGGCACAAAAAAGCTTCCTTTTCAATAAAATTTTTATAATATTATAGTGGATAGTATGGGTAACAATATATCATTATGTTATTTGGGAATTTGGTGACAGGGAAGAGAAAGAAGTGAGCCAACATACTAAGAATATTAAAGACCCTGAATCCAAAATCCATAAATCCTACATGTTCTTTGAATTTATTTTATTATTATTCTTTTCTCACCAACACACTGCTGTACCCTCTTTTAAACTGGTAGAGTTCATCTCTGTAGATGTGTTCTGAAAGGTGCCTCTTTTTAGATTAGGAAGTAGTAAATTCAGAGGAAGTGTTTTGATAAAGTAGGCAGTTGTGGCTTGTATCATTTAAATGATGCAGAGAGTTGAATAGTGGAATTATTCAGTGGATATTATGAAAAAAAGTTGATTGGTCAGGTATTATCACCCTCCCCAAAGTACTGGAGCTCTGATACCATTATATAATTATTCAACTTCTCGATTTACTTGAAGATATGCACACAGCTTCTAATGAGCAGTTTGAATAAGAGAGGGGCAAATTGGAAGAGAGAGAAAATCAAAGTGGATGTCTATTAATGCAATGCACACTTCAAACACCTAAAATGAAGCAGGACAGATATGGGAAAGAAGAAAAGTTAACAAAAGATGTCAGCTCCTTGACCTGAAACAGAAATCTTGGTATTCATCAAAGGCAAGAAATTATACCACAGGAATCCCTTAACATATTCAAATGTCTTTTCAGCAGAAGTCTTAAATTTGAGTCTAGTCTTAGCTCTCGTGAGTTAACTGGGAAGCAAGACACTTACTGTTTCTGAGCCTCGATGAATAAATTTCAAAAACTATAAGCTGATATGAAACAATTATTGCTCTTATGATATTCTGCTATATATGATTATGTGATATATGTGTGTATATATGCATATATATTAGATATATATGTGACATGAGCCAGGGATATTTTACTTAGGATCTGTGCACTGCTTATTAACTGTAGCCTCAAGGCAACATGCCTGGCTTGTCTGAGCTCACGTCTCTTCTTTTGTACCCATGCAGAATTGTTTGGAAGGTTATACAATTTTATACAATTTCTGCCACATACAGATACTTAAAACTAGAAACTCTCAATATCATTATCCTCATATAGTTCATATTACTTGGCTTTAAATGTTATTATTTATCTGAAGATTTGGAATCATGCAGACCTTCCACTCTGCGTTTTTCATTCTAAAATACAAAGAGGGATGATGCTATGTACATTTCTACTGTTGGGCTTCTTGTCATTATCTCTGCATTGCTAGCACTGAATGCAATAGAAAGTTTGAACTTACTGGGAAAAATTGTGCCCCCAAAGTAGAAATAAGTCATATCAAGTACTTCTCAGAAAAGTGTGCTGTGAGAATGAATCGTTCCACTTCTACTGCTACAGAACACTAGGGCTGAGGGAGCGTGTTCTTGTAACAGCAGTGATTTTTCAAAGTAGATCAGGATCTTCTGTCATCTGTGAAAGAAACCCATCTTCAACTCTGTTTACCATCATTTCTGGCAGAAAAATGTAGAAGGACTCTGTGATCTCCTAAAGATTCCTTTAAAAATTAAATGATACTGGCAGAAATATAGAAATTGGATTAGCAAGCAACTGCCAAGCTTATGATCATACATTTAAATAAATGATGATACACTTAAATATAAATATTATGATACATAATTCAAGTATTTTCTTCTGATGTAATTTTAATATAACATTTTGTGCTCATACTTGAGTATAGTTTCCATTGCATTTTGGTGTAACTATTTTAGCATCTTTATTGTCTAATTGATATACCATTTGAAATTTACAAGCCAATGGTTTTTAGTATATTCACTGCGTTGTACAAGCATCGCCAAAATTTAAGTCTGAATCATTTTTATCAACTCAAGATAAATCCCACATCTATTTGCATTCACTTCATAATCTTTCCTCCCCCGTTCCACAAGTGGGCACTAGGCTAATATTCTTTTTTTATAGATTTGCTTATTCTGAGCATTTTATATGCATGGAGTCATACATTATGTGTCCTTTGTAACTTCTTTCACTAAACATAATGTTTTCAAGTCCATTCATATTGTAGTATGTATTGGTATTTTATTCCTTTGACAAATAACATCTAGGTGTTTATTTAGCTTTTCATTATTTAAAAAATGTGTGTATTGTTTCCACTTTTTGCTACTTTGGATGTTGCCAGTATGAACATCTATGTACACACTTTTGTGTGGGCATATATTTTTAGTTATTTTGGGTATATACCTAGGGTGTAAATGCTGGATTATATGGTAACTCTGTTTAACATTTTGAGGAACTGCCAAAATAATTCCAAAGTGGCTGCACCATTTTATAGTCTCATCAGGAATGAGTGAGGTTTCAAACTTCTCTCTGTCCTTGTCAACACTTGTTATTGTCTGTATCTTTGTTTACAGTCAGCCTAGTGGGTGTGAATTATTATCTTATATGGTTTGGAGTTGCATCAATTTTATTAGCATCAGAGAACAACATGTACTAGAGGGACTATGGTTCAGGAGAGGAGAGAGCCTTGAAAAGGTGAGCTGATTATCTGTGAGGACATTTTTTGGGGAGCATTTACAATGTTGGATGTGGTGGTCTGAGAATATGCTCTTGGCCTGCAGCTGGGAGCTATCATGAGAATAGGAATGAGCCAGACATAGACTAGGTCTTAATTAAACTGAAACCCAAGCTTTACTCAGCTCAGTTTTAAGGTGATCAGCTCCTCTGTTTGTCTAGCAGAAGAATGTATAACAGCTCTCAAACTCAACATTTAAAACATATATATTATTTTGCTCTTAAAGTTATTTCTATATTTACTAATATAAAGAATCATGTAATAAATACCAAGAGAAAGAACTGACAGACCTAAAAGACCTACAGATGATTTAAATGTTATAATCAGCAGAGAAAAACAATGTAACTATTAATATATTCAAGAACAAAGGAAAAGAATAGGAAATAGATGAAAAGATGAAAATTTACAAGATAATTGGATTCTCTAAGATGAGTAAATGAAAGTATTAGAAAAATTTGCATCAGATATTGAGAACTCTATTACTGAATTTAACACAAGAATATAGACATCAAATGTCAAAATATACAGCTAATTTTTTTCCCACACTCTTGGATATTGAGTCATGTGTTTATAAAAATTCCTTGGGTCCAAAGCAGGAATAAAATTATAAATTTAACATTTATACCAAATACCATTGAATACATAACCCATTAAACTTGTGAGATGTAACCAGTGAGAGGTTTAGGAAGAAACCTACTATTTGAGTGTGTATTTTAGAAAATAAATACAAAAAAAAAAACACAATGATCTAAACTTGATCTCAATAAGATAAGAGTGGAATTTACTAAAATACTAGGACTTCCCTGCAGTCCAATGATTAGGGTGCCGTGCTTTCACTGTGGAGGGTCCACATTCAATCCCTGATCTAGGAACTAAGATCCCACAAGCCAAGCTGGTGCAGCCAACCACTGCTCCCCCATCCCCCTCCCCCCCCCCAAAAAAAACAACAAAAATTCACTAAGATAGAAAATACAGAATAGAGGAAAATTAACAAAGACACAGTTGGTTTATTTTTAAAAAAATAATAAAAGGATAAGCTACTATCAGGAGAAATCAATGGGCAAAAAAAGAAAACACAAGTTAACCAATATCAAGAAAGAAAAAAGAAAACTTTAGCATAAAAACTAGATTCACTAAAAAGAGAATGCAAACATGTTTTGAAAGAATTAAAGTGAATGTATAAATTCAGAGTATGAAGTCAAAATATAACTTGGGTCTTGTCATTTTTCTTTTCAAAAGTCTAAAATCTTTCCCTTCATTCTGAAGATGAATAAGGGCAAGTAGGATCTGCTCTTGTCCGTAATTTCAGCCTTTCTGCTGGTACTAGGCTTGCTCTTCTCAGCTGCAGCCAAACTGGCTACTGACATCCTTCAGTTCTTTAGACACACAGAGTTCTGACCAGTGTCAGCATTTTCACAAATGCTGGTGTGTCTGCTTTTGACCGCGTTAGATGAAGAATCTTGAGTGGGTCTCTTCTGAGAAAGCTTGAGCATGTAGTTTCTATTTTGCTACCTTGGTTTAACATGAAATCATTTTCTGGGATATAGAATAGTCTGTGTGTGTGTGTTAGTTGCTCAGTCATGTCCTATTCATTGCGACCCCGTGGACTGTAGCCTGCCAGGCTCCGCTGTCCATGGTATTCTCCAGGCAACAATATTGGAGGAGGTTGCCAGTCCATTTTTCAGGGGATCTTCCTGACCCAGGGATCAAATCTGGGTCTCCTGCATTGAAGGCAGATTCTTTACCATCTGAGCCACCAGAGAAGCCCTTGGCATAGACTATAGCACAATCTCTATATTATTGCAATGAGTCCTGTAATTTATTTTTTGCATTATATTAATACAACTATTATATAGTAATTTAAAATATAGTCAGTATCACTGCTGATGGTGACTGCAGCCATGAAATTAGAAGACGCTTACTCCTTGGAAGAAAAGTTATGTCCAACCTAGATAATGAACGACTGAACTGAACTGAACTGAACTGAAATACATAGAAGTAGAAAAGAGAAAGCAATCCATAATCCAGTCTTCCGAAAGAAACGTAATATTATTGAGTAAAGTTTTATGCTATATTTTTATATAATATCATTTAAAGTAATCTTCCACATTATTATACTTTTTTATGAGTCTGTGAGTCTATAATATTCCATCATATGGTAATATCATACATAATCATCTTCTTTCTGATAAAATTGTTTTGAATCTTCTCTATTATAAAGAATTCTTTGATAAAAATCATCTTTCATGAAGCATTTTCTGAATTTAGGATTATTTTCTTAGACCATATTTCCTAGTTGTGTAACTGTTATGTCAAAAAAATGTGTATAATTTTGGAGTGATTACTACATAACATCAAACCTGAAGAATTGTGCTACTGCCCACTTCATTAGAAAGAGCATGATGCCCCTTCCTATCACTAGGTTTCTTCAGCTTTTTAAATAGCTTCTCATTGGGTAATAGAAACCATATTTTATTTTAAAGAAAAATTTCTATTTATTTTATTACAAGTACTTTATGTAGCGGTTCATAGTTGAGGTGCATTTTCTTTTGTATATGTATGTTTTTATTCATTTTTCTGTTACAAGAAAATTGTCTTTAGATGATAACTTTGCAGACCACTTGAAATCATCAGCAGCTAAGTGACATAGCCTATGGATAGATAGATGCCTTTTAGAAGAGAAGTGGGTATTAGTTTTCTATGAAAAGTACTTGAAGTGACTTTCAAAAATATTCATCAAAGAGTTTATAGAAACTAACAGTTCCTTAATTTGTTTTTTTTTTTTTTTTAACCACCCCTCTTGTAAAGCACTATTGTAAACATAGTTAAAAGCACAGAGTCCCTAAGGCATATCTGCTCTATAATGGGGAGAGGTTGCTGATAAAATTGTTAATTAGCAGCTTATCAAGATATCCATGTCACTGTGTATTGTAAAATGCCCATGGGCCAAATATAAATTATTCATAGATTAACATAGGAAAAGCAAAAGCTAGATCAGCAAGTTGAAGGTCTTATCTACCTGTTATGCTGAAATGCTAATCAACCCATGGTTATTAAAGATGCATATAACTAAAAATAATCTCTTCTGAATAAAAAATATGCCTTATAATATACTTTGATTAGCTTAATAAAACTTCCAAATTAAATTTATAAAATTGTTAAAGGTCAGTCACAATTCCTCTTTGGTAAATCTAAAATTTTTCTAGTGAAACCTATACAATGCAGCTTAAATAAGAATTTCAAGTAGTTATGAAAAATACTACAGGGAAAATCAAGAAAAACAAGGAACATTGTCCTACATCTCTAATTCCTCTGAATTTTTTCTAAGTTCTCTTCCTTTAGTATCATTTCTGAACACAATTGTAATATTCCAAAAATTCACTCAAACACATAGAGTGCCATAAATGGCACTGGGGCAATGCCACAGAATTTATTTTTCACCAGAAACAAAAAGAACAAAGACATAGTTCTGATTCATAAATGCTAATTTATACCCACTTGGCAAACAACTGAATACACCTGTACAGTGATAAAGATATCTGTCCCTCTTGGTTAGATACTCTCAGTTTCCATTAAGAGTTAATTATATCACCACGTGATAACAAATAACATTTACATGCAGTAGTTGCATTTTCGATTCTCTACTATTGTGAACAGTTAATTATCAAATATGTTAGGTCATTTCAAGTTAGTCAGTGGCCATCATGCCCTAAACTTGGTTCCAGCAGTTACTGGTGATTAATGTTATCACAGCAAAACACTGCTCCCCATGACACCACAGTACTGGATATGCTGCTGATGGAATTGGCTTATTAGGTCATTAAACATTCTGTTAGCAGCTTACTGCCACCAGAACTGTGCACTCAGCTCTGCTCCCAGAAACTGACTGAAGTATTTAGGAAGGCACAGAATATATTCAAATGGGTCCAAATCAAGACCTAACAGAAACGAGTGTGTTTTATTTATGGAGCATTTTTCATGGGATCGATCCAATGTGGAATTCTTTTTTGTTTGTTTTAATTTGTCTTGCTTCTTTTTAAAAAAAATCGTTGACTTATTTTTTTGGCCATGCTGGGTCTTCGTTGCTGAGCAGGCTTTTCTCTAATTGCGTCAAGTGGGGGCTACTCTCTAGTTGTGGTGCGTGGACTTATTGCAGCGGCTTCTCTTGTGGAGCACGGACTTGAGGGCAGTGGGCTTCCGTCATTGCAGCATGTAGGATCAGTGCTGACAGCTCCTGGGCTCCAGAGCACAGGCTTAGTAATTGTGGCGAATGGAGTTAGTTGCCCCCTGGCATGTGGGATCTTCCCCGACAAGGGATCAAACCTGTGTCTCCTGCAGTGGCAGGAGGATTCTTTACCACTGAGCCACCAGTGAAGCCCAGAATTTTTTCATTTATTGCTACTATCATTATTGATTGGCTTTAGCCTTTACAACAATGTGTAAGAAAGTTATTTTTATGAAGATCACTTTATAGGTGAGGAAACTGGGGCTTTGAGGGGTTGATAATGTCACCAAGATCCTATCGGCAGTGACAGGTGTTGCCGCGGCAGCCTTCCTGTCCCGCAGCCTGTGGTGTTTGCCGTCATGCTACATCTGCAGTGTTGAAGAGCATGGGCTTCTTCAAGGTCAGGCCTTAATTCCAATGCTCTTTTACTCTGACAACAAAATTCAACATGTTATGTAAATTCCCTTCTTTATAAAGAGAGTGAAAAAACAAACAAAAATAGCCTGGTCTCTTCCAGGAACTTTCTGAGTCCCATTTCTGATCCACAAAACAGTAGGAGTCTTAGCACTCCTGCTCTGCACTTATTAATATTTCATTTATATTGCACCACCAACTTTGGAGAAAGAGGGAGAGGGAGAAGGTTTATGTTAAAACTTTTAAATAATAATCTTAATGGAATGCTGAATAACATGATCAAAATAATGGGGAAATGAAATCCAATAGCATCAATATAACACTTCCACACATAGCAGACACTCAGTTTTGAAAAATTTCAGTAACCTGTTGATGAAACTGTATTTCTAAAGGAACAAGTCTGCGCTTCCAAGTTTTAATGAGCATTCACAATGTGAAGGCAATTTGCTTATTCCTCTTTAATTTATTTGTATTGAATTGAGCTTATTCAGCCACCAGGAAATGTGCTCAGCCCATGGCAGTTCAGAAGGTTAGAGGCGTTTGTGAACACTTTTGGAGAAGCAAGGGTTTTTCTGTGGATTAAAAGCAGAAAAGGAAGAAATCATGAGTTTTGAGGATAGCAAATAAAGTAATCTAATTCAGTAACCAAGAAATGCAGATGAAAAGGAGCTTTGAGACAAACCGAGTAACCGTGAAGATATCATTCTTATCTTCTGCTCAAATTCCCTTTCCTACCCTCAGATTCACAAAACCTTCATGGAGGCCTTGGTTATCTCCAGTGTTTGGGATTGAGCTTGAGCAAATCTCATGTAGATTCCAGGGGCTGGGAAATGTCAGTTGATATTAAGAATATATAAGCACAACGTGTGTGTGTTCAGCCTGCTGTTGGGAGGTTACTTGGCAGAAGGAGGGTGGTGGCAGGGGGTGGGGGAAAAGAGAAGAGAAGGATCACTTTCATTTGTGATACATTTCAGTCCTTACAGAAATGCCTGCCTGCTGTTCAGGTGATTCACTGATCTGTCCCGTCCATCCACCTCTCTGGGCCATAGATTCACAGTGTTTTATGGTTGTCAAGTCTGCTGGACTCCGAACACAAGCCTCTTTTATGGATGAAAGGCAAATTTATAGACAGAAGGACAAATATCATGCCTGGAGATAGCATCTTTTGGTCCATGCAATCTTTTTGGAAAATTCATGTCTATAAAAACTCTTTCATAACATACCAATAAGCCAGAACCAACAACATTAGATGCAGATTGTTACAGGGAGCACATAATAAAACTGTGACATCTATAGTCTAGTAAAAGTCATTGGTCTTGTCGTTGTCCCAACTAGCTTTTGTTTTAGAAGAGATTTAATTAGTGTTGTAGGGGGAAAAATGTCAGCAAGTGAGTATCTTTAAAGTTTTGTTCTCTCCCTGATGATTTCTAAAGATAGCCCGTGCCTTTACAAGTGATTTATGGGTCCATTAAAGATTTTTTCTGTATTTGTTGGCTAGTTTTAAGGAATGTAATTTTTTTAAAGCACAGTATTAATTATAAAAGCTCAAATAAGGAAATTCGATGGAGAAGGCAAAATATCCAGTGTGTAGAAATATACTAAATAGTTCAGGAAAGTATAATTTGAAAAATCAACTGAACAATCTGGGGTCAAGATCTAGATGGTTAGTCTTCCTTCTGCTCGAAGATAGTGAGAAAGGCATGTACAGGAAACAAAAAAGTTAAGGTTGATAATGCCCATGGCTGTCGGGTCATCAGTGAGACTCTTTCTGCCGGCAACATGGACAAGTGCTGTTGATTTTTATGAAATCAGGGAAATTTTATAAAATTTATGACATTTGAGAATTTAAGAAATTGCAACATTAAAAGTTGGCTAAAGACTGACAACAGGTAGGAAGAGATCATGGTCTAGCACATGACATTTATTCCTTAAATCCTACAACCAAGGGAGTTTTTGTAACAGGGTGAAATTAAAACATAGTATGCTTATCATGGACTCGATGGACGTGAGTCTGAGTGAACTCCGAGAGATGGTGATGGACAGGGAGGCCTGGCGTGCTGCGATTCATGGGGTCGCAAAGAGTCGGACACGACTGAGCGACTGAACTGAACTGAACTGATGCTTATGTGAGACTTCGCTGATGTCTCAGCAGTGAAGAATCCACCTGTAATGCAGGAGACAAGGGTTCGATCCCTGGGTTGGAAAGATATCCCACAGAAGAAAATGGCACCCCCCTCCGTATTCTTGCCTGGGAAATCCCATGGACAGAGGAGCCTGGCAGGCTACCCCTACAGTCCATGGGCATCACAGAGAGTCAGACATGACTTAGCAGCTGGACAACAGCAACAATAATGCATATCTTGCTGAATAAGCATTCAACTTAAGCCCTTAGAAACACCCTTGGTAATGAACACATTGACCTTTGCAAATAAATCTCACTGTCATCATTTTGTGTACGAGATCTGAAGCTGTAGAGCAGAGATTCGGTTTGGGTTCCACTTCTCAGTAATTGAGTGACTCTGGGCATCAATTAACCTCTTTGTACCTCTGTTAATTCACCTATAATGTGAGGATAATTATAGTAACTAAGTCATCTTTACGTACAGAGATAATAATGGTACCTACCTGATAGAGTTGTTCCCAGACTTAATGCACCAAGCATTTAGAACAGTGGATACTTAGCAAGGCCTCAATAGTATTATCTATCAATATCTTTTAAAAATCCTAAATTTACAAACAAGCAAACCAAAGGTCAGAGAGCCTATCTGCTACAGACGATGACTCCAGGAAGTGACAGGGCAGGGAGTAAGAACCAGGTCTACCTGATTAGAAAATGCTTATTCTTTTCCACATGATCGTGTATCATAAGTCTGTGTATAGGTCAAAATAAAAGAAGCAAAACAAGCTGGTCATTGGTTAGGTCAGGTGAACGAGAAGGGGAGAGGAGGGCTGATTATGGTAGAGTGGTGAGATTATGAGTCAGCAGTATAATATTTGAGCTGGTCACTTGCTCTGGGGTATGTGTGGGAATGACTTCAAATGAAGTGAGTGGTTACATTGTGAAGCTATAAATTTCATCTTACCTGGGTTATGTGATATAGGATTATAAACAAATCTCTTAATATTCTGTCTTATTTTATAATTTGTAAATACAGACCAAAAAAAAAAAAATCATCTTTTAGCTCTCTTTCCCATTTAAATCTTGACTCAGTTATATTTAGTGAACCTTAGCTCTTTGTCTGATCTAAACTTCACCTTTTAAATGAATCCTTGCCAACTTATTCATGAATATTTATTGAGTCCTTGCTAACCATATAAACTATGACAATTATTATAAAAGTTAAAAGAGATAAATTAGTGTTAATCCTGTTCTGAAGAATGTCACATTCCAGTAGGAAGGGCAAGGCATAGGCACAAGATGTTCAACGTAAGGTAGAAAGCTGTGATTCTCTTTTGAACATGTAAGTGAAATGCCACTGAAATCCAAACCTTGAAAGATGTAGGGTTGGAACAGGGTCTAGAACTGGAATGTGCAGACATAGAGGAGAAGAGAGATACTTTGAACAAGTTCAGAGATTGTGAAATGCATGAACTAAACTGCTTTATTGGCGTGTAGGGGAGGGTGTGGAGAAACAGAAAATGAGGCACAAGCTCTCAAGAGCAGCTAACGAAGTAACAGGGACTGAGACTAGGGTCAGGGTAAGGATTTGAGAGTAGCCTGGGGACAGTATCAGGGCTTCTCTGATAGCTCAGTTGGTAAAGAATCCACCTGCAATGCAGGAGACCCCAGTTCGATTCCTGGGTCAGGCATATTGGCTGGAGAAGGGTTAGGTTACCCACTCCAATATTCTTTGGCTTCCCTTATGGCTCAGCTGGTAAATCTGCCTGCAACACTGGAGACCTAGGTTCAATCCCTGGGTTGGGAAGGTCCCCTGGAGAAGGGAAAGGCTACCCACTCCAGTATTCTGCCCTGGAGAAGGGAAAGGCTACCCACTCCAGTATTCTGCCCTGGAGAATTCCATGGAGGGTCACAAAGAGTCAGACACGACTGGGCGACTTTCACTTTCACTCTCACTTTGGGGACAGTAGGTAGGTAGCCATTGCAGATTCTAAGCAGAGGATGACCAGATTAGAACTATCATTTTAAGAGAAGA
Source organism: Cephalophus harveyi (assembly GCA_006410635.1). Classification (NCBI taxonomy): domain Eukaryota; kingdom Metazoa; phylum Chordata; class Mammalia; order Artiodactyla; family Bovidae; genus Cephalophus; species Cephalophus harveyi. Next base: position 1,090,312 of record SJYT01053331.1, read on the forward strand.
CTCTTACAGCAGATGGTATGATAGGGGAAGAGAAACTGAAGGAAGGTCAACCAGGAAGGAATTGCCATAATTCTTACTCTACATCACTGAACAAGCAAATAGGTGTTTTTGATTTGTGTACCTGGTTTAGCCCTTTGTCAGCCCATTAATATACTCGTTGAATGAATAAATAATATTTTAATATTAGGAAAAAAATGCTCTGCCAACCCAATATATAAAACTCAGTAGACTTGAGCTGACAAGATTAAGGTAATCCTAACAAAAATATAATAGCATTATAGAAAGCAAATTAAAGAATGTGAATGTTTTTATTTGCATGACCAAAAATACCATCAAATCCATTAAAATGTTCATCTTATTTGCAGAATGACCCTGTCTAAATATTTTATTTTTGCTCATTTCCATACATGCAATCAAAACTCCAGTATATTTTACATCCAGGCTTGTGCTGTGAATTATGATGGTCTGCTCAAACAATATTATAATAACACAGCCTCAAAAAATTTACAGAAAATTTTTCAGAGAGCCTCCTCCACAATCTGCTATATAATTAGATGGCAGTTTCATTTATAATATCTCCCCTCTGCTTTGGTTCAGTTCTGGCGGTATGTGTAGAGGGACCCAAATTAAATAAAACTAGGTGAAGTGAATCATGTAAGAGCTGCGTAGCTAGTCTTTAGTGATGGCTACATAGGAGTCTGGTAAGTATAAGGACTGTATTTAACAGGTCTCCTCTCCTTAAGCAGTTTATCTGATACTATTAACATGAGTAAAACATATTCTTTTCTTCTTATCCCAGGACTCTTGGTACATGATAACTTGCAAGCTTATAGTAGTGCTTACAACATTATCAGTTTTTATATAGTTGATTGATATTGGAATTTTTAAAATCTGCATAAATGTTTTAGTCGCTTCCATATCTTTTGCTATATGACCAACTTTCCTGGAAAGAGGAGGAGATACGTGCCCCAGGCTCTGACTTAGCACTGAAGAGACATCACCTGTCTTAGAGAAATGCCTCTCCCGCCCTGTTTTCACCTGCCCTTTTATCGTGTGCCACATCCCTTAGGCAGAGGTTACGTAAGGGGTTACTGTGGACTATCTTGTACACTGAGAGTCTAGGAGTAAATGCTTTTGGTATTGAGCAGCTTGGCCATTTCAATGGCCATTTAAAGTCATCTGGAGTTGCACTCTTCCGTGATTCAATTACGTCTTCTTGCAAACTGGTTATTTGAAAAAGTTAGCAAATGGGAGATGTAAAACATGGTCTTATATACTTTGATATTTTATCTGTCTGTTTAATTGACTTTTAATTTATTATCTATGTAGTTTTTGATAGGAGGCCAAACCCATTTTTGAATATGGACCCACAGATTGGGGAACCAGTTTTTTTTTTTTTTTTTTCATAAATCACAGCCATAATGCATCTTTGTAATTTTAGAATTATAATTTCTTTAGAATGAATTAGAACTTAATGACAATAACAGCAAGATGGATGCAGAATCCTAATAAACCTGTCTTCATCCCGGTCTGTTTCAGTTGTCTTGCCCATGTATAATCAATGGTGTATTTTAGCAGTTGTGTTCAAAAGTCTTTAAGTGAATTTTTATTAGTTTTCATAGAAAGAGCAACTCTTTCATTTTGTACTCAAATTCCACCAGTAATCTATTAGGCAGCTAACTAAAATGTTTAATTGTAATAATAAGTAAGCCTGAAATAAACAGATTTAGGAAACAATACAAGTAGCACTTGGTAAATACAGAACTTAACAAATGGGAGCAGAATTATACTATGAGGGAATTACCTGATGTCCAGTGGTTAGCACTCTCTGGCCAGGGAACTAAGATCCCACACGCTGTGTGGTGTGCCAAAAAATGAAACAAATAAAATATTTTTGTAAAAAAAAGGCTTGTTCCATGATAGTGGAGTATAGCAACCAGCCACATGATTTCAGTGGGCAATGCCAGGTGTGTTTAACAGAATAAATAAAAACGTTAATTAACTGTTGAGTTAGTTAAGTAAAAATTGATTTTGTTGTTATTGTTCATTTGGCAAGCTGTGTCCAACTCTTTGTGACCCCATGGGCTGTGACACGCCAGGCTCCTCTGTCCTGCACTGTCTTCTGGAGTTTGCTCAAATTCACATCCATTGAGTCAGTAATGTGATTTAACCATCCCATATTCTGCCATCCCCTTCTTCTTTTAGCTTCAGTCTTTCCTAGCATCAAGGTCTTTTCCAATGAGTTGGCTGTTCGCATCAGGTGGCCAAAGTATTAGAGCTTCAGCATCAGTCTTTCCAATTAATATTCAGGGTTTATTTCCTTTAGGATTGACTGGTTTGATCTCTTTGCAGTCCCATTACATAAACTCAGTCTGTGAACATGTGGGTATCTTAGCTGACAAAGTTTTGAATCTCTAAGGCAGTTGCTTATTTCAAGCACATATATATGAAGTATCTTGATCCTGTATTTTAGTCCCTAAAATAAAGCTTCTTTCACCTTTAAATAATTGGTACATTTTGTAACAGAACAAACTGTAGCTGAGAACTACTAATTATTATCAAACACTCAAAATTTAACAGGTGCTCTGCTCAGTGTTTTTAATCAGTTATTTTGTTTAATATTTTTAACAACCCTATGCATTTAATACTAGTATTTATCAGCATCAGCAAATAGGAAAACTGAGGCTCAAAATGTAAAGGTACTTATCAAGAGTCTCACAGGTAATAGGCAAATGCTGCAGATTAAAATTCATTATTCCTCTGATCATAAAAGCCTAAACTTTTGACCATTATGCCATCATTTTAAATTTGGCTCAGCTTGCAGGATCTTGGTTCCCCAGCCAGGTACTGAACCCAGGCCACTACAGTGAAAGCTCTGAGTCCTGACCAGTGGTCTACTGGGGATTCCCTAGATTTCTCAACCTTGATGATTTTGCTTAGTCTTCCCCTGATGATGTTAATCTTCTCTGTCTACTGTCAATACTAATTTCTAAATTTAAATGATCAAAACTCATTCAAAGTTTTCATAACAGTATTGTCATGTCTTATTTTTTAAGGACCTGATGGTTCTTGAATTTCTGTTCTTTCTCCTCATCCCCCTACTCCCTTCCATTCTTCCTTTCTTCCTAAAAATAGTGAACTTGATGACATTCGTTACTGTTCTCACTGGCCTTTCCCGCTTCCACTTTATGTCCCAGCAGTCCACCCAGAGTACTGTAGTCAGAGTAATTCTGTGAACGCATGTCTGACCACACCCCTGCTCTGCTCTGACCTTCCAGAGGCTTACTGACTCACTTAGGTCGTAAACCAAAGTCTCTGAAGACATTCAAAGCCTTAAGGGGTTTGCTCCACCATATCCTCACCTTCCTGACTTCATCTTCTTCTCTGCTTCCCTCTGCTGCAGTCACCGTCCTCCTTGCCCATTTTGAAAACATCAGGCCACTTCTGCTTCTGGGTTTCCGCATTTTCTGGTCCATTTCCTGGAACCCACTTCTTCCAAGTGTCTGCTCTCTCACCGCTCTCATTTTTGGTCCAAATGTTAGGCTTTCATTGTACAACTGACATTGTACACCCCGTCATCTCTGTTCCCTTTTCCCGCTCACCATACTTTTCTCCACAATACTCATCACCTTCTAACAGTGTGTTTATTTTACTCCTTTGTGTTGTATGATGATGTTTAGGTCTGTCTGAGTAAAAGGTCTCTTTGTTCCACGGCTGCATCCTCAGAGCCTAGACCAGTGCTCTCCACTGAATTGGATGAATGACTGAAAGAATGAATGATGATTTCAAGAAGCATATTTTATCAAATGTATGTGCATAGTTGACTCATTGGAAAAGACCCTGATGCTGGGAGGGATTGGGGGCAGGAGAAGGGGATGACAGAGGATGAGATGGCTGGATGGCATCACCAACTCGATGCACATGAGTTTGGGTGAACTCCAAGAGTTGGTGATGGACAGGGAGGCCTGGCGTGCTGTGATTCATGGGGTGGCCAAGAGTCGGACACGACTGAGTGACTGAACTGAACTGAACTGAATGTATGTGGGTAGGAACCTGAACACGTTTAAAAGCATCTGTGAAACTGTAGGCAGTTTAAAGATTGAATATTTAGACTTAACATTTATCATAAAATGCAATCGTATTTTACTTTGACAAGTCAAAATTATTTAATCATAGGAAAGATTTTTAAAATGCTGACATTTTGTCACCCAGTGATAGAATAAAGGAAAATATGTCTATAATATACATATAAATGACATATATATTTATGTACACATGTATGCATGCACAGACTCACAGCTCCATATTAGAACTTTCAGTTCAGTTCAGTCGCTCAGTCGTAACTTTAGGAATTACATTCTCAGGTTATATTTAGCAGAAACCATCACAGTGTTCTGTTCTGTAGTAGCTTTATAATCTGCCAAACCAACTTCATCTAGTCTGTTACAATTAAGGGACAAAGAACAGGTATAAATGGACTATATCAAGGAGTTCTTCAACTTAAAAGCTTGGCTAGGAGGGAATTACCAGCCTGTTCTTAAGGTCTTGAGAGGCTTATGAGTTCAGGTTGATTGAATTACACAGTTGAAGGAAACATTTTCAAATTATGCTTGCTATGTTTCCCTGGGAATTGCTGAGACCAAAAATAAATAACCAGGTTTAACTTAGCCCAGAACAAGTCACATGCCTGCCAGGTTAGCAGACAGGGAAAAATTATACCCTTTGTGGCTATTTAGAAGAAATATTCTGGTTTTCTCTTCTATATTTTCACCATAATAACTCCTACTCATTTGGCGAGACAGATGTATCAAATGTGATTTTAAGATCAATATTAAAGGGAAGGCATTTTCACTCATAGAACAATCTAACTGTGTTCACATCTGTCATAGTAATGCAAAGGTTTAAACTGGAAAATCTGTATGTTTCTTTCCAATTCAATTCAAATTATGTCAACAGATCTCAAAATTCACAATTTGTTTAGTGTCAGAAGTCTTTTCAAGACTCACACAGTGTCCTCTACCTCTAGCCACCCCATAGCCTTGTTCATAATTTTCCGTGAACTTCAATAGTTCTGTGAACGTGATCCTTAGAAACTAAAGGATCCATTACTAAACTAGTGGATCATATCAGCTGTATCTCATTAGTGGGTTTCTAATTATATTCTGTAACTTGACCAGAGAAACTCCTTAAAAATGATTTCTCCAGGTAGCCACATGAGCCCATGAAGCTGGAGGATAAATCTCTAGAAGGTTTAACACAAAAGAAAACTACATTCAGTTGAAAACTCCATTTTTTGAATGTTCAATTCTGCGTTGCTTCTGGATAAAAGCAGAGAAAGTAATGTATTTTTTTTTTTCTTTCAGTTTTATTGAAATTGACGTTTAGCACTGTATAAGTTTAAAGGGTAGAGCATAATGATTTGACTTATACACATGAAATGATTATCACAGTTATAGTGAATATCCAACACCTTATGTAGATAAAAATTAAAGACATAGAAAAAATAATTTTTTGTGATGAAAACTTAAGATTTATTTTTGTAACAATTTTCATATATGGCATACTACAGTGTTGACTATATTTATCATGTTGTACATTACATCCCTGATATTTATTTATAACTGGAAGATTATACCTTTTGACTTCCTTCATCCAATAGGCAAAGAAAATAGTAATTTCTATTTAATTGTATAAGGAAGAAAATCTAGCTCACTCAAGTTTTCAATTAGTGGTAATATGGATAGGATCATATTGAACTAAGTGTATTTCTGTTAGTTTGTGTAAGCTTCTAAAGCTTTATGAACAGTTAAGACTTGAATTAAGATTGCCGGGAGAAATATCAATAACCTCAGATATGCAGATGACAGACACCACCCTTATGGCAGAAAGTGAAGAGGAACTAAAAAGCCCCTTGATGAAAGTGAAAGAGGAGAGTGAAAAAGTTGGCTTAAAGCTCAACATTCAGAAAACGAAGATCATGGCATCTGGTCCCATCACTTCATGGGAAATAGATGGGGAAATAGTGTCAGACTTTTTATTTTTTGGGGCTCCAAAATCACTGCAGATGGTGAGTGCAGCCATGAAATTAAAAGACACTTACTCCTTGGAAGAAAAGTTATGACCAACCTAGATAGCATATTGAAAAGCAGAGACATTTCTTTGCCAACAAAGGTCCGTCTAGTCAAAGCTATGGTTTTTCCAGTGGTCACGTATGGATGTGAGAGTTGGACTGTGAAGAAAGCTGAGCACCGAAGAATTGATGCTTTTGAACTGTGGTGTTGGAGAAGACTGCTGAGAGTCGCTTGGACTGCAAGGAGGTCAGTCCATTCTAAAGGAGATCAGTCTTGGGTGTTCTTTGGAAGGAATGATGCTAAAGCTGAAGCTCCAGTACTTTGGCCACCTCATGCGAAGAGCTGACTCATTGGAAAAGACTCTGATGCTGGGCGGGATTGGGGGCAGGAGGAAAAGGGGATGACCGAGGATGAGATGGCTGGATGGCATCACCGACTCGATGGGCGTGAGTTTGGGTGAACTCCGGGAGTTGGTGATGGACAGGGAGGCCTGGCATGCTGCGATTCATGGGGTTGCAAAGAGTCAGACACGACTGAGCAACTGAACTGAAGATTCTTGAGAGTCCCTTGGACAGCAAGGAGATCAAACCAGTCAATTATAAAGGAAATCAATGCTGAATATTCATTGGAAGGACTGATGCTGAAGCCCTAGCTCATTGGGCACCTGATGCACAGAGCCAATTCATTGGAAAAGAGGGATACTGGGAAAGATTGAGAGCAGGAGGAGAAGCGGACAACAGAGGATGAGCTGGTTGGATGACATCACTGACTTAATTCACATGAGTTTGAGCAAACTCCAGGAGATAATGAAGGAGATGGAAATGCTGCAGTTCATGGGGTCACAAAGAGTCAGCCACGACTTGGCAACTGAACAACAACATTGGAGAAAAAGTGTTGAAAATGGGTCCATTAATTTGGTGGTTTTTTTTTTCTTTTTTAAAATAAGATGTTTGGTTCCTGGAGTCAGGCCTGTGCATAGTTGCCCTAAGTACGAGGGGAAATCAGACTGAGTGCTTTCAACACCCTTCTGTTTTGATTCCAAGAGAGGATCTTTATTAGCCATCTGAATCACTTATTTTCCCTGCTACTGTGTCCTGCATCCATGTCTAGCTCCTTACCTGCCCTCCGTATCTGCCAGGTACATACATCAGGTACAAAGAATTTCAGGCAACTTTTAACTTGTTATCTCCGCTTTATAAATTTGAGTTGGGTGGGGCATGGAGAAATTAGTGTTCCTCTTGCTAAGAACTCTTGCTGACCATCACCTTACAAAGCATAGCACTTTAAAATTTAGGTCCTTAGATATTCCCCTGGGCATTCCCTAGCTTTCATGAAGTCCTCCTTTCTTTCTCCCTCACATCACCTTTTTCTCCTCAGTTCTTTCACTGAAATCCCAGTTTTTCTCCATGTGCCGGATACTCTATTCCATTACTCAGCCTTCATGGAGCCAGAACTCCACCCTTAGATAGTGTAAACTGTTGCCTCTTCTATGACTGATTATAAGTCAAAATGATTCTACCTTTTCACTCTACATTCTCCTCCTCCTTGTAAATGGTTTCTCTTCTCAGTATGAAAGGGATGAGAGTGAACAGTGTAGGACTCCTCCAATCTCGGCTTGGAATTCTTTCAAATTTAATTTCCACTCATTGCACTCATCACATTACAGCTAATACAGCTTTTAGTTTGTCTCAGAAGCATTCTTCACTGATCCCCTCAAATTACTTTATATTTTACTAGCCCCATCTCTGCATTATCTGTTCATATTTTTAATTGTTTATATACAGAATTTCTATTTCCCCATCCATAAGGTTAAATCAAGGGGAGAGACTCCATTCTCTCATTTAGAAATTTACATTTAAAATCATAGACTATTAGACCTGCAATTCACCTTAGAAAACTGGATGCAGTTCAGTGACCTCATTGTAATGATGAGTAAATGGAATTATATTATAGCCTCCCATTAATATATAACACAATGTACACTAAATATACAAGCACTTGTTGAATAAATGAAGTTCAGCTGCTCGTTAACTGCTCCCATTACCTTTACCTGATTGGCAGCATTTCTTCACCACTTCTGTGTGAAACAGTGATAAATGCTAAACAAATGGAATTGAAAAACAATCACAGTAGGAAAGATAACATTGAAGCTGGTAACTCTATTAAGACGGTAAGCATGGCAGAGGGGTTAGGGTTGATGTGACATGCTGGTAATCAGGTGACTCCTAAAGAAGGAATTCCTAGTGGGGAGTGCAGGTTGCAAGGAACCTTCCAATTCTCTGCACATTAATGAAGACATATAATTGAAAGAGTATGATTTTAAAAGTTGAATGACAGTCCTGAAGCATCCAGGAAGATGAAGTGCTCATTCATTGTCTTGTATGCTTTGTTATTAATTGGTAAAGTGTAGGACCAATTCTCTTGAGAGCATGTATTCTAAATTCTATTTACATTCCTAATTGGCTCTATTCTTTCCTATAAGATGATTCTTTCAGGACAGTTCTTCTAATTGTTAACTCTTTAACATGCATTTATGGTTATTAGGGAAACCATCTTCATTTCAAGTTCTATGCCTCATGTTGGAAGCATCTAGGTTAAAAATGCAGTTAATTGGTTTTGTGGTTTAAGAGAGAATATGCTTCAAACGATGCTCAAGAGGTGGAAATGATTGCCTAAATCTATTTAGTCATTTTCTTCCTAGGGAGAGGTAAACTTTAAAGTTCAAAAAAGAGAGGAAAGGCAGAATCAAAGTAGAAAGCTATTTCAGACAAAGGGCAATGAGCATATGTAGTTAATACATCTACACTAGAGAAGTAATGACTGAGTTAAATACAAATATCTAAGAAAGGAGATAGGTAGAATATTTGAGATGCAAAGTAAACGCTATGTACTATAGAACACATAATTTTTAAAAAGTATAATACTCATTCATGAAAAAATTCAGACGCTGTAAAGGTGTTTAGAAGAAAGTAAAAGTCTCATTTCCCACACTTCATTTGAACTTATTACAAACATTTGTTATCAGTATCGATTCCTTTTCAAAACTTCCCAAACATACCTCCATCTCTGTTTCCACATCTATCTCCCTACCTATCTACCCAACTTTTCCTTTATCTATTGCTATAGATTTCAATCTGTCTTGATATTTCTCTGTCTGTGGGTACATGCAGTTTTAGCATAAATGAAATCACTATACATTTTGCTCTGCAACTTTCCTTTTTGTTCTAAAAGTTAACAATATACCTTGATATCTTTTCAAAGCAGCAATCATATTTTATCTTACTTTTTTCATTGCATAATATTCTATTATATGACTATATAATTTTAAATTTTAATCACTTCCTTATTTATAGACATTTTGATTACTGTCTCGGGAAGGTGAGTATTTTTCTCTGTCCGTCTAGGTTCTCCTGGCTGGCCTAAAACTTAAATTGACATGAGACAGATTCGGGGCTTCCTTGGTGGCTCAGGTGGTAAAGAATCTGCCTGCAATGCAGGAGGCTTGGGCTCGATCTCTGGATCAGGAAGACCCCCCTGGGGAACGGAATGGCTACCCACGTGGTGCTAGTGGTAAAGAACTGACCTGCCAATGCAGGAGACATAAGGGTTGAGGGTTCAATCCCTGGGTCAGGAAGATGCCCTAGAGGAGGGCATGGCTACCTACTCCAGTATTCTTGCCTAAAGAATCCAATGGACAGAGGAGCTTGGCGAGCTATCGTCCATGGGGGTCACAGTTGGACGTGACTGAAGCAGCTTAGCACACACACATGAGACAGATTAACAGGAAGAAACCCATTACCAGCTTTTCTCTGGGCCCTTTAACTGTGCCTTAGGAAAGGCATTTAAACTGGATTTTTGCCTTTCCTTGAAAGTGATGCAATGGGCTACTTCTGTGAAACAGCTGATGCTAAGTACAGTGACCAATTCTCTCTTTAAAAAAAGATCACTCTAAAGTTTAATAACCTGTATACATGGGAGAGACCCAGGAAAACTGAGGAACTCAAAAAATGGCCAGACCCCTCACATTAAATATCACCTTTAGCTAAAGAGAAGAGCGAATGTTCGGGGCAGTGGTTTGGGACATAAAAGGGGAGGAAGACAGTTGATTTGAAGGTGGAAAAGTGAATGTTTGGTGCATAAATATTTGCTGGGCCAGGAATAAGCAAGGGGACCCAGAGAGGAATTTTAACAAACAGAATTTGCTAGGTCCCTCCTTGTCTACACACCGAGTTCATACTATAGTTATCTGTGGTTATAGTTCTCATTCTAGAACAAGTCCTCTAGCTACATTCTTGAAGCAACTAAGGGGTCAGAGTTTCTTCCTGGGTCTTTTGGGCATTAACTGTTTTCAGCTCAAAACAATCCACATGACAAAGAGACATTTTGGGGTGATAAGTTTTGCTTCCCTGGAACTTCAAGGTTTCCTACAATGAACCTCCTTGGGCATATAACTCTGTAATAAGTTCAAAGCATTTTAAAGGCTCCTAAGAGAAGTGAGCAAAGTTTTCAAGAAGGTTATATAGTTAGAGGAGAAATGAAGAAAAATGGTGCTAACCAGGTGGAATATTGAATGCAATCACAGTCAGAGTTGTATTGCATAGTAATATATACATATGAAATTCTCATCCATTCAAGCTATGTTTAGTTAGAGCCAAGAAGCTTAGAGAAATTTTCCATAGTTTAGAATTCACTTAACACTAATTATATAATCCAATTCATCATTCTGAATATTACTAGTTTTTATGTTTAAGTTCAAATGAAAGGCACTTATAGAGAATATAAGTAGCATTTTTGTCTTGGCAGCATTTTTCTCTTTTTAAAATCAGAGTCAGCAGTGAGTCTGTCCAGAAACTAAACTTGGTGCTAAATTATTCTCTACTTAATTGTCAGAGCTTCCCAAACTACCAATGATGCTTTTCCTCAAGCTTTGCAATTCCTATAGACTTTAAGACAGAAAAATAGTTCTAGGTTGGAAAAGCTAAATTGCAATACTGTCAAATCCATTTATAGTTCATCCAGATCTGTAAGCCAGGGTGAAGCTAATGATCTCTCTCATAAGGATGACATAAAGAAAATGGATAAATTGTAACATTTGCAGAGAAACTTTATAATTTCAACTACATTAATTATGTGAAAAATTATCAGGCTCAAAATGGTAATAGAGATAGAATGTTTCTTTTTTTTAGAACTTTAAAGAAATTCTTAAAAATCTTTAAACTTGTGAGGGTGATTGCCAGGCCATAGGCACTTAGTATTGAGGAGTCTCTCTGTGGTTGTAGGGGTGTGTGACTGACGGTACCTCTTTGCCCTGCCCAGATAAGGGAGGACTTTGAAAGGAATTAGGATGTGAAAGAGGTCAACAGGAAATCATTCATGCAAGTTCAGACAAGACCTTTATAAGCACTAGAAAAAGAGCAGAGGATTGGAAACAGCACCGCTTTACTATTTAGCATAGTGGATGCATCTAGATCAATGCCTCAATCTTGCACGTGGATTTATGGACGTTACTAATGTGCAGATTCTGATTAAGTGATTCTGAATTTCTCACAAACGCCCAGGTAATGCCAAGGCTACCATCCTTTGAGTTACAAGGCAGTCTAGGTATTAATGGGAAGATTAGTTGTGGTTAATTAATGGAAAGCTAATGGAAAGTGGAAACTGATAGTGGGGGTGAACAGTTCCATTTCCTTGGAGGCTCTAATGCTCATGCATGGCTTCAAAGGGCTGCAAACAAAGTTCTGGGAATGCTGATGAAATAGTTAGCAGTTTCTATTACTGTGAGAATGTTAATTTCAGTAGCTGAAGAAACCACTTTTGGCACACAGCATCAGGAAATGAACTATATCTGGGCATTGCCAGCTAAAGAATGTTGCTTGCCATCCGGCTCTACAAGGATTGCATCATTAGCCACTCCAACACACCCTGAAAGAAGTTGAGGGTGGAGACTGGGAACGAGGCACTGTGCTCTGGCAGAATGGGCCTTCAGACAGATATTTTCAGGAGAGAATTTTATGAACCCAATTTCTTGCATATTTCCATATTTAGAAAAGCACTGAAGTCATTAACTAAAATATCTATCCCTAAACCTAACTTTCTACCAAGACGTAGGCTTGATTACACATACCACTTCTCCAAAAATCACATATATATTGACCTCCCAACCTCTTTGGAGTTAGAGCCTCAGGGCTCTCTGAGACCCAGTCTGTAGTCCTCAGTAAGACTCACCAATAAAACTGAAATTCAAAACTCTCACGTGTGTTTTTATTTCAGTTCACAGCATCCAGTTCTCAGAAAGCTATTTTGGTCAAGGGTTATACTTGCACTTGATTAGACTCTGAAGGATTGATGGGGATTGAATTGAAAGGAACCAAGAAGGAGAGGGGCAAGAGAATTGGAAGAAAATGACCCCCTAAATCTGCAATACACTGACCAATCATCAGAGAAATGTTAATAGCTCTTCGTGGGCAAAGATTAGTAACTTGCGAGAAACATGCATTCACTATGTCTGTATACACAAATTAATTCATTGAATTAAAGAGAATTCATTTGTTTAGCTATTCTTCTCAAGTGTAAAAGCAAATTATTGATACAGTGCACTTTTGGGGGTGCAGCCATATACTTTTAAGTTTAGATTGTTTCAAACAAGGAAGATGACAGAAATTGTATCATATGAATCTAGAATTCCTCTGTATTTTGTCTTGTCTCTTACTAGGATTATAGCTAAGTATGTCACGCAAACTATGTCTATTTAATTTGACCATTTAGATCTGAATTTAAATGGTCAGTTTATTCTAGATCTTTAAAGAACTTGTATTAATAAATTGAACATATATGCTCTGTATGCATGTGCATGCATGTGTGTGTGTGTGTGTGCGCTAAGTCGCTTGAGTCATGTCTGACTCTCTGCAACCCTATAAATACTGTAGCCCCCAGGCTCCTCTGTCCTTGAGATTCTCCAGGCAAGAATACTGGAGTGGGTTGCCATGCCCTCCTCCAGGGCATCTTCCCGAGCCAGGGATCAAACCTGAGGCTCTTACATCTCCTGCCTTGGCAGACAGGTTCTCTACCGCTAGTGCCACCTGGGAAGCCACATGCTTTAGTCACATTAAAGCAACTTTTAATTTGAAGAATGAAGATCATTAGAAACTATGCAAAATCTTTTAGGTTCTGAACACAGGGGGAAATCAAACTTTGAAAAAGGTAATAGGAGCATATTTGCTGAGTACTTGCACCTTTAAATGTGAATAGAGAAAGAAAATATTAACATATAGGGAGAAATGGAATAAGATATTTAAGTATAGGATGGATGGTCATATGACCTCATTTTTTTCCTTTTTCTATTTATTAATATCATTATTTTCAAGAAGTATAGCCAAAGACTGGTATTTTACAATTGTAGCAAAGGTGTATTTTTTTGTTATCTGAGTAATACTCAACGAGTTTCAAAATTTATTGCATTTGTTGAAGAGAGTAGAAAACTAATGTATTGACTTGAAAATGTCCTATTTTAAAACTTTTATATTTTATGTTTCTTCTTTATTCATATACATTTTATAATTAACTTTCACATTTTGACCAAAGAATGGTATGTCCTTCAGCCTAAGCCCTGCTTTTATTATGCATGAATGGTGCTTTCCATGTGGAATCACATTTTAAAATCAATACCTTAAATTTGGGCCAAAATGTTGAGAGAAAAAACTGGTAATTTGACTTCAAAGCCGATTCTCTTTCTTTCTGCCCCATCTCTGAAAAAGTTTATTGTTCTCAGACTCCTCTGGCAACATAATTGAAATGGCTTACACCATTTCAAACCACATTTAGCTCCTTTGAGATGTTGAAGCTGGGAAATGTACCAAAAGTATATTTAATTTTCCCCCCATTTTCTAACTAGATAGGAGGCAGTCAATCAGCAACATCTATTGGGTTCTCACTGGGTGCTGTGAGCTGCGGAGTAGATTATATTCACAAGTGTTGAAAAACCCACTCTTCAGTTTACTAACGCTTCCACAAAGGAAGGAGTCCTTCTGTTGTCGGTAAAAATTCAGATGAGATGGTAGAGAGGTGAGAAACTAACTCAGAATTAATGGCTAACAGTAAAATTTAAACAGATAATTCTAAACCCTCAATCTTGATAAGGTTGAACAGTAAAAACAATAAAAGTAAAAAAATAAAATTTTCTCTCTATACCTGGAAATCCATGTCAAGGAAGAAATAAAGACATAGTAACTATGTGAGTTCATGCAAGTTTTTGCTGAGGGTTTTGTCTGTGTATCTATATATAGAAGGTATCGCTAGTGGTAAAGAACCCACCTGCCAGTGTAGGAGACATAAGAGACACGGGTTCGATCCTGGGTTGGGAAGATTCCCTGGAGGAGGGCATGGCAACCCACTCCAGTATTCCTGCCTGGAGAATCCCATGGACAGAGGAGCCTGGCAGGCTACAGTCCATGGGGTCGCAAAGAGTCGGACACAACTGAGGTGACTTAGTATGCACGTGTTTTGATGTATGTTTGTATCATCTGCCTACTATCATTTTTCTTTGGTTCAAAATAAGAATTTATAAAATGTTAACTTCTTCCTGACCTCATAACTGATTTGTCGTTTATCCCAATATGGTAACAATACAATCATAAAGAAAATATGTTAGTCTTCAGTGACGGAGGAGGGACAGACAAGATTACAAGGCTGTCATCTCCACACCCAAATGTTGGTATTTGTTTGAGTCATCACACTGCCTTGATTAAGAAAGGGAATGGGCACTGTGTGTGTGTATTATTTAAATGAAAACATCCACAGTTGTGTTTGATTCATTTTCTTTTATTCAGTTAAAAATAGTACAATACTTCCTGATTTTAAAACCACATTTTAAAAATTATTTACACTATTGAAAACCACACCAGGAAATGCACAAAAAAATAATATTCTATAAATATTCAACAAGCCCTTTATCCTTGGCTTATTTGACTTCTTTCATTTCATTAAACACATCATTGTGGTATTAGTGAGTTAATGTCATAATCCATTATCTTCCATCTTTTAAGTCTACGGCCATCTCTTAATTTACCACCACACTGACATTCCAAGTGTTGTTGTAAGTAGATGATTAAAACAACCACAACAAATAGGGTTCAAGGTAGTGGTGTCAACTACCAAACTGCTCTTCTGTCTTTTCAGATTAATATATAAAAAGTAGTGTTGCTAATTACTTTTTTAAAAAAACAAATTGTGTCATCATAAGCATGATGTCTACATGATAAACCAGAAGCATCACTTTCTTTCTCTGCAGTGGCAAGAGCTTGTTATATGCAATGTTTATTGCTAAAAGTGTTAGTCACTCAGTCATGCCCAGTTCTGTGACCCCATGGACAGTAGCTCGCCAGGTTCCCCTGTCCATGGGATTCTCCAGGCAAGAATACTGGAGTGGGTTGTTGTGCCCTTCTCCAGGGGATCTTCCAGTCCCAGGGATCGAACCCAGGTCTTCCGCACTGCAGGGCAGATTCTTTACCATCTGAGCTATCAGGGAAGCCTTATTGCTAAAACCCCTGGGGAAAAACATTAAGGCAAAAGAAATACAGTTTTAAGCTCTATTGTGTTTATTTGTAGGTTTGTCTTTATTTTCTTAAAACATAATACACAAATACTTCAAACCTTTGAGGAATAAGTCTCCAGATTTTGTTTTTATTTATTCTTTTTTCTTGAGTTTGTACCATAGTATCCATGAAAGGAATGAAACATAATTTAATTATATTTCTCTTAATTTAATACCTTACTTGAAGAATTCTATTTCTGGGATCACGTTACAATATTCATCTCCTTTCTCTTTCTCTCTCTTCCTTGTTTTTCTCTTTTTTATGAATATTTATTGGAAAGAGATTGGTCTTTTCCCTCCTTAGAGATGAGCAAGGATTAAAATGAAAAGTCACAATGAAATTCTGCTTTATTTATTTACCTGTTTTGTTAAGGCATGAGAGAAGACCCTCAAGTAGGTCAGCATTTTTTTCCTTTTAAATATGACGAACAAATCCATTTTGATTTATTATTTTCCTTCAAAGGACAGGTGACATTTCCTGCAACATTAACTTTAATTCATAATCCCCTTTTGGCAAGCAAAAAGAGAATTACAATTGGAAAGATTTTCACAGTCAGACTCTCCACTAGAATGAAATGCTATAGAAGGCTTCACTTCAGCCAAACCAGCAAAATCTTTCCATTGCCAATTTTTCTTTTATATTTTGAAGTTGGCCTCTCAGCACAGATTTGATTCACACCATTTAAAAATAAATCTGGCATCTGCAAAGCAGAAAATTCAGGCTGTGTTGTCATAGTATCAGTATTTCCATTTTTATGCCTGGAGACAACCTCGACTTCTAAAGAGAACTATGGTTCCTAATTCTACTAATTAGGTAAAAGTAAAACCTAATTTTATTGTAAGTGTTCACCTGATTTTTATATTTACTAAAGAATAAAGTACCACATTTATGCATAGCACATTAATCATTTTTTATGAATGATTTAATACCATGAAAAAAAAATACATCTGTGTTAAGAGGTGATACCCTATGGCAACAATTGATTATGAGATATATAGCTTAAATAATGGAGAAGGCAATGGCAACCCACTCCAGTATTCTTGCCTGGAAAATCCCATGAACAGAGGAGCCTGGTAGGCTGCAGTCCATGGGGTCGCTGGGAGTTGGACATGACTGAGCGACTTCACTTTCACTTTTCACTTTCACACATTGGAGAAGGAAATGGCAACCCACTCCAGTGTTCTTGCCTGGAGAATCCCAGGGACGGGGGAGCCTGGTGGGCTGCCGTCTCAGGGGTCGCACAGAGTCAGACATGACTGGAGCGATTTAGCAGCAGCAGCTTAAATAAGAATTTCAGTTCAATATCAATATGCCATTTTGTTTTCACTTTATCATAACGATTTCATCGTTACCTGCGTTAAGATCAACTAAACAATCGATGGTGTTTGCCTGACATCCACGTGGTCACTGGCCTAGAGATGACTCTTGACAGGTTTGCCCTTTCTCCCTACACATACACTTGGCTCTGAGCATCAAGAGGCGGGACTTTTGCGCCCTCCATTGAATTCTGAGATAACTTTGACTAAGAGGATGCAGAACATGTGATATTCCGAGGCTGGTGAGTCCAGACCTCAGAGTGTGAGAACTTTCAGTTCCTCCACCCTAAATCCTTGAGCCAGTACATGTGAAATCCAAATTATCTTGTGCACAGGTATGAGTGCTTGTGTTTATGTGAGAGAGAGAGACAGAAAGAATGTGGGGGAGAACCAGGAGAATAAGACATCAGCAAAAGAAAATAACAAAAACAAAAATCAGAAGTGTCACAGCCAAGAGGAGTCTAAGGAGATGTGACAACTAAATGTAACACAGTATCCTGATGAGATCCAGGAACAAAAAAGGACAAGAGCTATAAATTAAGGAAATTTGGTGGAAAACAATAACTATGGACTTTAATTTTATAAATTGCATCATGATTGGCTCATTAATTGTAATAAATGTACCGTACTAAAGTAAGAAATCACTGCAGATGGTGACTGCAGCCATGAAATTAAAAGACGCTTACTCCTTGGAAGAAAAGTTATGACCAACCTAGTTAGTATATTCAAAAGCAGAGACGTTACTTTGCTGACTAAGGTCCGTCTAGTCAAGGCTATGGTTTTTCCTGTGGTCGTATATGGATGTGAGAGTTGGACTGTGAAGAAGGCTGAGCGCCAAAGAATTGATGCTTTTGAACTGTGGTGTTGGAGAAGACTCTTGAGAGTCCCTTGGACTGCAAGGAGATCCAACCAGTCCATTCTGAAGGAGATCAACCCTGGGATTTCTTTGGAAGGAATGATGCTAAAGCTGAAACTCCAGTACTTTGGCCACCTCATGCGAAGAGTTGACTCATTGGAAAAGACTCTGATGCTGGGGGGGATTGGGGGCAGGAGGAGAAGGGGACGATAGAGGATGAGATGGCTGGATGGCATCACGGACTCGATGGACGTGAGTCTGAGTGAACTCCGGGAGATGGTAATGAACAGGGAGGCCTGGCGTGCTGAGATTCATGGGGTCGCAAAGAGTCGGACATGACTGAGCGACTGAACTGAACTGAACTGAAAGTAAGATGTTAGTTATAGAGGAAACTGGGCTCCACTATCTTCCCAAGTTCTCTATAAATATAAAACTGTTCTAAAAAATAAACTCTGTTTTTAAAAAAAGAAAGTGTAGCCACTGAGATAGGCATTAGGGAGCTAGACAGCTAGCTACACCTCCTCCCAGCTGCCATTTTTCTGCAACTGCAGAGAAACTGCCAGTGAGGCAGAAGCAACACCCAGCAGAGCCCCAGCCAGTCCACAGAGTTGACAGGCAATGAAACAGCTGTTTAAGCCTCTGTGTGTTGGCATTGTTGATTAAGCTGCAATAGGTAACATGACCAACATGCTGCTTTCATTTGGTTATGTCCAAGATGTGTGGTAGTTGCTCAGTTGTGTCCAACTCTGTGACTCCATGAACTGTAGCTGGCCAGGCTCCTCTGTCCATGGAATTCTCCAGGCAAAAATACTAGAATGGGTAACCATTCCTTTCTCCAGGGGGTCTTCCTAAAGCACAGATCAAACCTGGGTCGCCTGCCTTGCAGGCAGATTCTTTATCATCTGAGCCACTATGCCTATTTTATAACATGCAACTTGAGAAAATGAGTCACTAAGACTTTCATTTCATTGGGAGGCATAGAGGTCTGGGATAGGAACTGGTCTTTGGAAAAGATGATAGCTCCGGTGGAAATATGAACACACGTTCTGGGGTCAGAAACCAGGGTTCCTATGTTCTATTTACCTCCAGCTAGCAGTGTGTACTCAAAGGCAATGGCACCCCACTCCAGTACTCTTGCCTGGAAAATCCTATGGACGGAGGAACCTGGAAGGCTGCAGTCCATGGGATCACTGAGGGTCGGACACAACTGAGCGACTTCACTTTCACGCATTGGAGAAGGAAATGGCAACCCACTCCAGTGTTCTTGCCTGGAGAATCCCAGGGACGGGGGAGCCTGGTGGGCTGCTGTCTCTGGGGTCACACAGCGTCAGACACGACTGAAGTGACTTAGCAGCAGCAGCAGCAGCAGTGTGTACTAGAAACAGTTACTCTTTCTTATTAAGAGTTTTTTTTTTTCTTATTAAACATGTTGCCATGCTTATATCATAGTATGATAATTAGAAGAGCTAATACACTGAGGCTTTTGACACAGTCCCAGGCACAGAGGACTCGTGCTTTAAATGTCAGATGCACTCAGCAGGCCACCCTATCCCGTCGTGTCTTCTCACCCATCCATGATGACGCACAGGAGGCCCCTCTTCGCCATTGCTTAGTTAGTTGCAGATCTGGGTCTAGTTCTATTATAATCGCATCTGAGCAGATATTAAGCTCTCAGTTATTAATTGTGTATCAAGTAGTTTACATATGTTGTCTCATTTAATTTTCAAGGCTACTATCCAAGATGGATATCATTGCTTTCTTTTATTTACTGAGAGAAGAACTCATGCTTTAAATCATTTACATTACCTGCCCAAGCTCAATAGGCTATCAGCAATAGACCTGGAATCTAAGCCTAGGCTATTAGATTTCAAAGTCCATGTACTCAAACGTTATGATGTATTTCTTCTGTTTGCATAGCTTAGTTTTTTGTTGTTGTTGTTCTTATTCATTCATTACTGTTCTAAAATGTACTATTTTAAAGGCTGGAGTTATGTTACTTATGTGAAACCAGGTAGATATTAACCAATTCAATCTTGGTCAGAAATTTGGTAGGTGCTTTGCTATGAAACCATATCAGAAAGAAATACATGGAAATACACACACATACACACACACAAACATATATGAACTTAAATTTACATATGTGTGTATATACATATATATTTACATATACACACACAAACAGGAGAAGGAAATGGCAACCCACTCCACTGTTCTTGCCTGGAGAATCCCAGGGACGAGGGAGCCTGGTGGGCTGCCGTCTAAGGGGTCACAAAGAGTCGGACACGACTGAAGTGACTTAGCAGCACACACACAAACACACACATATAAACTTAAATTTACATATGTGTATATACATACATATATATGTACATATGTATATACACATGGTTGGATGGCATCACTGACTCAGTGGGCATAAGTTTGAGTAAACTCTGGGAGTTGGTGATGGACAGGGAGGCCTGGAGTGCTGCAGTCTATGGGGTCGCAAAGAGTAGGACACGACTGAGTGATTGAACTGAGCTGAACATATATGGCTTAAATTGTGAAGACCTAGAATTCTCAAGTAGTGAAAGGAAATATTTTTATACTTGAAGAAAAATTCAGTATAACTAGATAAAGATCAAGAAATAAAAAGAACCAGAGTACTGCAGTGATTGAGCTGAAGAATAAGGTTGTGATGAAGGGCAACAAATGATAATGATAGAGATATGAAAAGGGAAAAAATAAACAAGACAGGAGAAAAAGAATATGGTCTGGTAATACTGACAGCGTTCCCAAGAATTTAGCCGCAGTGGGGAGAGCCACAGTTACATAACTAACCTCTGATCATAATCTCTTAAGGGTAAATAAAGAAGGAACAGAGAATTTCTACACAAATATTCCATAAAATAACATTTTTAAAAAACCTTAATTTTTGGTTATCTGCAAAATACTCAGGATGCCAAGTCCATCAGTTTAGGAGCTGTATTTTTAAAAATGGGAAATGGTTTTCCTCCTGATAAGGATGGCATTTCCATTTCATCTTTATGGCTCTGCAACTGCTGTAGGAATAGGAAGAGTGAGGAAGGAGGAGATCAGGGTGACAGAAAACAGCCCCCTAGAAGAGAGGAAAAAATTGGTTTTTCAAAGTTTTTTATTCATGAGTGAAGCAATACTTATATTACTTCCTTCTAACTAGACAGTCAGCATTGAATGTCATATTTGTAGTTTCCTACAGCGAGATGCCCCTTCTGCCTTATGTGGCTGTTGTATTATTTACTCGTCTTAATTTCCTATATATGTGTGTGTATATATATATATACACACATATGCTGCTGCTGCTAAGTCACTTCAATCGTGTCTGACTCTGTGCGACCCCAGAGACAGCAGCCCCCCAGGCTCCCCCGTCCCTGGGATTCTCCAGGCAAGAACACTGGAGTGGGTTGCCATTTCCTTCTCCAATGCATGAAAGTGAAAAGTGAAAGTGAAGTCACTCAGTCATGTCCGACCCTTAGCAACCCCATGGACTGCAGCCTACCAGGCTCCTCTGTAGGGATTTTCAAGGCAAGAGTACTGGAGTGGGTTGCCATTGCCTTCTCCATATATACATATAATATATAGTATACAATTATATATATAGTATATATATTATAATATATACTGTCTTTTGGCATAATATATAAAATTATATAGTAATATATAATTATATATTATTTAATATATATAATATATATACACACATGAAAGTTTGAGCCTTGTGGTAACTAGAATAATGGCTCTCCCAAATATGTCTATGCTCTGATCCCTGGAACCTATGAATTTGTTATTAGGTTGGTGCAAAATTAATTATGGTTTTGCATGTTGAAATTTGCTGTTTGATACTGGAATACATTCTTAAATGGGATTATGCTATACATCATTTTAATGTGCATTTCTCGCTTTATTTTTTTGCACATGACTTATTACTTGCTGTGTATTTTATATTTATTTTAGATTAAAGAAATAATGTTAGACAAAAGGCAAATTAGAGCGATTTTTCTTATTTGAGTACAAAATGGGTCTTAAATCAACAGGAACAACTCGCAGCAGCAACAATGCCTTTGGCCCAGGAACTGCTAACGAACATACAGTTCTGTGGTGGTTCAGGAAGCTTTGCAAAGGAGACAAGAGCCTTGAAGATGAACAGCGTAGTGACTGGCCATCCGAAGCTGACAGTGACAAAACTGAGAGCCATCGTGGAAGCTGACCCTCTCACAGCTGCCCTAGAAGTTGCCGAAGAACTCCGCGTCACCCATTCTATTACTGTCTTTTGGCATTTGAAACAAAGTGGAAAGGTGAGAAAGCTCAGTAAGTGGGTGCCTCATGAGCTGACTGCAGATCAAAAAAATCATTATTTTGAAGTGTCTTCTCTTATCCTGTGCAACGACATCAAACCATTTCTTATGGTTTGTGATGTGCGATGAAAAGTGGATTTTGTACAACAACCAGTAATGGCTACCTCAGTGTTTGGACTGAGAAGAAGCTCTGAAGCACTTCCCAAAGCCAGACCTGTACCCAGAAAAGATCATGGTCAGTGTTGGTGGTCTTCTGCCCAGACAGCTGGTTATTACAGCTTTCTGAATCCCAATGAAACCATTACATCTGAGAAGGATGCTCAGCAAATCAGTGAGATACACCGAAAACTGCAAGGCCTGCAGCTGGCACTGGTCAACAGAAAGGGCCCAATTCTTTTCCACAGCAACGCCTGACCACACGTGGTGCAACCAGCACTTAAAGAATTGAACGAATTGGGCTGTGAAGTTTTGCCTCATTTGCCATATTCACCTGACCTCTCACCATCTGACTGCCACTTCTTTAAGCATCTTGACAACTTTTTGCAGGGAAAACACTTCCACAACAAGTAGGAAGCAAAAAATGCTTTCCAAAAGTTCGTTGGGGAAAAAAAAGTTCATCAAATCAGAAAGCACAGATTTTTATGCTGCAGAAATAAACAAATTTATTTCTCATCGTCAAAAATATGTTGATTTTAATGGTTAACAAAAACCATTTGATAAATAAAGATGTGTTTGAGCCTAGTTACAATGATTTAAAATTCATGCAATTATGTTTGTACCAACCTAATAAATCTCAAGACAAAAGAGACTTTGTAGATGAGATTAAGGCTTTAATTCTTCAGGTGCAGAAATTATCCACCTGAGTCCAATCTCTTCACAAGAGCCCTTAAATAGTGAGAACCTTTCCTGGTGGGTCAGAGGGACGTGACGTGAGAGAGACTCAGCCCGTAGCTGTTGGTTTTGAGAATGAAAGAAGGGGCCGTGGGGCAAAGGATATGGTCTTTAGAAGTGAGAATGGCCCTCATTTACAGCCAGCAGGAAAACGGAAACCCGGATTCTAGAACAGGAGATTGAGTTCTGCCAACAAGCTGAATGAGTAAGGAAGCAGATTCCAGAAAGGCACTCAGCCAAAGACACTTTGATATTAGCTCCCTGAGATGAGAAGCAGACTTTTGATCTACAGAATTGTAAGATAATGAATTTGTGTTTTTTTTATTATTTGTTAATTAATCAGGTAACTTTTTATTATTAGTTAATTTGATTAGTTATTTTGGGCTGTACTGGGCTTCATTGCTGTGCAGTCTTCTTTAGTGGCGATGAGCAGGGGCTACTCTCAGGTTGCCAAGCGCCGGCTTCTCGTTGTGGTAGTTTTCCTTGTTGCGGGGCACGGGCTTTAGGGGGCGCAAGATTCAGTAACTGCGGCACGTGGGCTCAGTAGTTGCGGCTCCCAGGGTCTAGAGCACAGGCTCACTAGTTGTGCGAATGGGCTTAGTTGTTCCACGGCACATGGGATCTTCCTGGATCAGGGATCAAACCCATGTCTCCTGCCTTGGCTGACAGATTCTTTACCACTGAGCCACCAGGGTTTGTGTTAAGATGCTAAATTTGTAGTAACTTGTTAAAGTGGCAAGAGACAACTTATACAAGCTTAATTATTGTATCTTGTCCGCTTACATTTTTATACAGCATAGCACAGTGCCGTAATTATAGATGTAACTATTACTTATGAAAGCTATTATATATCAAAGCTATGGTTTTTCCAGTAGTCATGTATGGATGTGAGAGTTGGACTATAAAGGAAGCTGAGCACAAAGAATTGATGCTGGTGGAGAAGACTCTTGAGAGTCCCTTGGACTGCAAGGAGATCCAACCAGTCCATCCTAAAGGAGATCAGTCCTGGGTGTTCATTGGAAGGATTAATGTTGAAGCTGAAACTCCAATACTTCGGCCACCTGATGCGAAGAGCTGACTCATTTGAAAAGCCCGTGATGCTGGGAAAGATTGAGGGCAGGAGGAGAAAGAACGACAGAGGATGAGACGGTTGGATGGCATCACTGACTCAGTGGACATGGGTTTGGGTAGATTCCAGGCGTTGGTGATGGACAGGGAGGCCTGGTGTGCTGCGGTTCATGGGGTGGCAAAGAGTCGGACACGACTAAGCAACTGAACTGAACCAGTTATTTGTTTTCTAGTCCTAAAAACAAGCACAAAGGGACATACCATTATCACTCCTATTTTACAGATAAGGAAACTAACCTTAGTGAGAACAGAGGGTAAATATAAATACTTAGGCAATTCTATTTCTCTTTTCGGTTTTCAAAACTATAAAAATATCTTGTGAATGTGTCCACTATGACAGAATTAAAGACCTTTCATATAGTAGTTCAGCTCCCCACTCACATCTATGTTAACTATGTCATTAATTATAAATATAGGCCAGACATTTTTTCATCAATGTGAAATTTAAACAATAATTGATATGTTATTTTAAAAACTAAAAGCATTGATGTGAGTACTCAAGAGATTGAGCTTAATGAATCAATCAAACTTTATCTTGTTCATTCAGAATAGATCTTACGTATTTTGCAAAACACTCTCCTCCCAATTAACATTTTATTCAAGCTAAAAAAATAATACCCAATTCCAATAAATGGACTTTAATAAGCTCTCACATTTTCTTTTTTGTGCTGCATATCTCCTGGTACACAAAGAATGCTATATATTGTTTAAGCGAACAATCAAAGGCATGTGGGTTAATTACTTAGCAAGGAAGCCTCAGGGTCCTTACAGATATTATCTCTATGTCAGGATTGGTGTTTAACCAAGGCCAGCAGATATTTAAAGTAGGAAGGAACCAAATGGAATTTTATCTAGTGAATAACACTAATTTGCTAGTCTGGAACAACGTTAGCATAGCACTGAGCTTCCAAGGATAATCATGATATTGACTAGGAGGAAGAACATAGCAACCTCTACGGAAAACATTTTACCCACGCTGTCTCACTGAATTCCTCCCTGAATGCAATAGGCATCTTCAGTGATATTTTACAAGGATGGAAATCTAAGCTTTGTGAGGTTGAGTATCTTGTACAAGGACACAGATAAAACAAAATCTCTCAATGTGAAGGTGTCTAAAATTAACAAGTTCTCTGTTCATACATTTCAACTTTTCATTATTTCTCTCATTTCACAAGATTCTATCTTTAAATTGCTGTGGGTGTCCATGAAGGAGAAAAAAATTAATACAGTTGGTGAATGTTACAAGATTTCTTTGTTGCTTAGAAATAAGTAGCATTGATATGATAGGTAACTTTTGCCTTAGAAATGTTTTTTATTATTTCTTTGCTTTTAGCTGCAGAGTCCTACATGTGCCAATCATGACTACTTTTGCAGGATGTCTAAAAATACTTGATATTTTATTTCAAAGATTTTTCAAATTAAGTTAATAATAAATGGGATAAAATCAAAGGTGTATGTGTGGCTTCCCTTGTGGCTCCGCTGGTAAAGAATCCGCCTGCAATACAGGAGACCTGGGTTCGATCCCTGGATTGGGAAGATTGCCTTGGAGAAGGGAAAGGCTACCCACTCCAGTATTCTGGCCTGGAGAATTCTATGGACTGCATAGTCCATTGGGTTGCAAAAGAGTCAGACACAACTGGGTAACTTTCACTCACATACATATATATGAAAATCTGAAAGATATCTTAAAAACATATGTCAATATGTATAATATATCAGAGCTATACATGCATTTCAGTTGTATACAGACCCTTTTATATCTCAGATATGTATTTTTCATATATATATATGACTTTTCATATATATGTCTGGGTGTGTGTATATATATATGTATATATATGTGTGTGTGTGTATGTGTGTATATATATATACATGACTGATGGATTGACATATGGGATAGTTGAGTTTCAAAAATTAAGTTCTTAATCATTTCCAATTTTCAAGGTCCTTTTTATTTCACCTTTAAGAGTTAGACTCTGAAATGATGGAAGGAGATATATAAATATAAATATATATAGTTTTCCCCAGATGTTTTACCTGAGAAAGTTATGTCTAATATTTTCACTGTCTTAGAATCCAGGATCTCTACTGATAATAATCATTGTATATTCTCATCTTGCCAAATAATTCATATAATTCATATGATCAATTCTTTTGAAGATTTCTTTTTGAAAAAAAGCATGTTTTTTAAGGAGTGTTAGTATGTTGCTCCAGCAAGAATCGACATACAGAAACCAAACAGTACTTAACAAATATTACATTCAACTCGTTTACTTCTCAATGATGTAACTTGATTTGAAAAAAATAATCACACCTTCTTTAACATATGTAAATCTGGATTCTGTGATATATAAATCTGAATTTCAAGATGCTAGAAATTATTTGTAAATGATAAATACCTTGGAAAATATTCATTATACTCTTTTTATAAAAAGCTAAAACTATTTATAAATTAAATTATAACACCTATGATAAGCAGATGATACTATATAATTTTCGATAAAATAAATGAAGCCAGAGTAATGTTTAAAAATGTAGATATCTAAAGTGGAGTAAAATGTTTTGTCCATAGTTTTAAAACATGTACTTTTTTAAAATGGCGTAACTTCTGCACATTTATGAGATAGTAAAAAAATAGTGTTCATCTTTTATTTCTTCATACATCCCCCAAATCACATATTGACCACTGAAACTTGTTGATGGGGTATACTATACAAAGTTGAGAAAATCTTATCTTCAAGAGGCGTTTTGTTGGTAAGATGAATCTCATTAAGAGATCTGCAGTGGTCTATTATTCTGTGTCCTGCTTAGGTCACAAGAATCTTTCCCACTGTACTCGTTTCCTAAGGCTATCCTAACAAGTTACCACAAACGTGATGACTTAAGACAACAGAATTTATTTACTCACAGTTCAGGAGGACAGGAGTTCAAAATTAAGAAGCTTGCAAGATTGGTTCCATTTGGAGGCTCCAAGGGAGAAGGTGTTCCCTACCTCCCAGCAAGCTTCCAGTGCCTGTTGGCAATCCTTGACATGCACTGCTTAAAGACACAGTACCCCAGTCTCCGCCTCCATCCTCACGACTCCTCTGTGTCTCAGTGTCTTCTCTTCTCATAAAGACTCTTTATCATTGGATTTGGGGTTCATCCAAAATCCAGAATAATCTTGAGACTCTCAGTATAGTTACATCTAAAGAGACCTTTTTCCTAAATAATATCATCTTCCAGGTTTCAGGATTAGAGGACTTGGACATCCCTTTTTAAAAATTTTTTTTAATTGGAGGATAATTGCTTTACAGTGTTGTGTTGGTTTCTGCCCCACAACAACTTGAATCAGCCATAAATATATGTGGATCTCCTCACTCGTGAGCCTGCCTCCCACCCCACCCCGCACCCCACTCCTTTATTGGACATATCTTTGGGGGAGCCACTATGTAACCCACTGCATGCTCAGTCGCTTCAGTCATGTTCAACTCTGTGACACTATGGAGTGGAGTGCACCAGACTCCTCTGTCCGTGTGATTCTCCAAGCAAGAATACTGGAGTGGGTTACCGTGCCCTCCTCCAGGGGATCTTTCAGACGCAGGAATCAAACCCACATCTCCTGTGTCTCCTGCACTGCAGGCAGATTCTTTACACAGTGAGCCACCTGGGAAGCCCAACTGTACCCACTAGACCCATATTTAATACATATGATTCTTTGTTCTATACTGTTCACACAGTCCTGGACCATCAATCTGACATGTGTCTGTATATTATGGAAGCAATAAAATAGAGTGGTTAAAAGCATAGACGCCTGTGCCAAGTTATTTCTTTTCAAATACTGGCTCTGCTATTTTACTAGCAGTTAACATTATGTAACTCTGCTTGGGTTTCCTTACCTGTAAATATACATAATAATAATACTTAATGTGTATAATTTTTGTGTTAAATAATATGTAGAAGCATAGGCACATATGAGTATTGCCAATTACCATCACAGAACAATTGTTTTCTTAAGCACTAGCTACTGTTTTGAAACGTGATCTTATAAGTCAGTGGAATCGCTAGTTCTGCAGGGTTACATTTACACAGGAGAGATGAGATCCAGGATTTTAGGTCAAGAACTTGACATAATGGCAGGATTGATTTAAGTATAGAGGAGGCTCAGAGAAAGAAGGTTTTTTATAACAACTCTGCCCTGAGATAGAACCTTCTGGCCATTAAGGGTTGTAGAGCAGGAAGCACAATGGAAGAGGGTGGGAAGAAAATAGTTGTCTCCTATGTATGGTGAGTTTGAAACAACAGTAGATGTGTTTAGCCAGTGATTAGAAAGAACAGTGAAACCTTAGGGGTGGAAATTTGTTAGTTACTCACACAGAAGTAAATGATAGGACTAAGGGAGAAAACTGAAAAGAAAAATAATCCCAGAGAACAACAGAATTTCAGAAAGCATCCAGTTGAGGAACATAGAAGAGCGAGCGTTCCCGCAAAGAAAGGTAAGAGTATTTAATGATAAAAGTGAAGTGACTAAATATGCAAACTGATAGAAATCAGGGGCAGAAATTTCATGAAAGAGATACAAAAAGAAATATCAAATACTTTAGCAGGGTCAAGGATACTGGAAAGACATTGGCCTTTTCTCAGTTTGCAATTAGAAAGTCAGTATTGAATTTTAGATGAGCAGTATTTGTAGAGATTTGGAAAATCCACTGAGATTTCAAAAGGTTGCACATTGCATGAGTTAAGAAATTGGAGCCAATAATTGCTCCAGAAGCTTAGCAATAAAAGAAATAACTTTTAGAAGTTTTGTAGCAGGATTGATTCTAGAAGTAAGATTTTTGACCATATTTGAAGATAGTAATGATGAAACTAACAGAGTATACTAATTGAAGGGATAAGAAAGGGGACATAATTTTTGTGAAGGCTTAGAGGATTCAGGAGGGGAGAGATTAAAGGAGAATGATGAAGATCTTGGGTCTGGAGATGATTCGGTTCAGTAAGACAACAAATATTTCTATGGCCTAGAGAAAGCATATTCTTGCATTTCTTCACTGAAGCAGTGAATATTTATTGAACCATCCGTCCTACAAGGTTAGCACTAAACAATAGACACCGAACGATAAAACAGACCAAAAGCTCCTCCATAGACCTCACTTCTGGTTTTTATGTGAGCTTAGATCTAACTTGTAGAGTTATCAAATAGCATGTGACATTTAAAAAGCTCTGCTTAAACATTTAAGAGGGGCTTCCCTCATAGCTCAGTTGGTAAAGAATCTGCCTGCAATGCAGGAGATCCCAGTTCAATTCCTGGGTTGGGAAGATCTACTGGAGAAGGCATAGGCTACCCACTCCAGTATTCTTAGGCTTCCCTTGTGTCTCAGCTGGTAAAGAATCAGCCTGCAATGTGGGAGACCTGGGTTCAGTCCCTGGGTTGGGAAGATCCCCTGGAGAAGGGAAAGGCTACTCACTCCAGTATTCCAGCCTAGAGAATTCTATGGACTATTCCATGGGGTCACAAAGAGTCGGACACAACTGAGTGACTTTCACTTTCACTCCAACACTGAAGAAAATTGAAGATGGTGTCACCTGTGTTCAGTGGTTGATTAGAACAGAAGGTTAAAAGATCTCGAGTTGTTAATCTAGAGTTCTGAGTGGAAGAAGGTTTCTTAATCTCACCACTGTTGACATTTGGGGCTGGATAATTCTTTGTGTGAAGGGCCATCTTGTAAGATGTTTGGCAATATGCCTGGTCTGCCAATAGCAACCCCAAACTCCAAGTTGTTGACAACCAAAAATGTCTGCAGAATTATCAGATGTTCCCTAGAGAGCAAACTTACCTGTGTAAGAGGACTGAGCTAGAGAAATATCCCGGGCCTGGCTGATAGAGGTCCAGCTGTGGAGAGAGGAAGGAGAAACTGGCTGGAATTATGTGGATATAGAGAGGCATGAAAGAAAGAGGGCCATGATGATGGTGAATAGCAGATTCAGTGTGAGTGAAGAGAGTTGAAATGAGATAGTAGTGTGAGGGCTGATTTTGTATGTTAATTTGGGCTAAGGGATGCCAGGAAAGCTGATGAAATCAGACTTCTGGTTGTCTCTGAGGGTGTTTCAGACAGCAGTAGTGTTCGAATGGGGAGACTGAGTAGGGGAGAGGCCCCTCACAACGCCCTGACACCATCCAGTCTTTTGAGGAACTAAATAGGATAAAGCATACAGGACTCCTGCTGAGTCTGAACATTCATCTCTGCCCTTGCCTATTAGTGTTTCTGGTTCTGAAGCCTTGGGATCGGACTGAATTACACCACCAGCTTTCCTGGTTTTCCAGCTTGCGGATGGCAGACTGTGGGATTTCTCGGCCTCCGTCCATAATTGCATGGACTAATGCTCATAATAAATCTCCTCTTTATCTCCTCCTCCCTCTATATCCTGTTGGTTTTCTGTTTTTCTGGAGAACACTGACTGATACAGCATCAGATAGAATTTGGAAATCAGAAGACCAATGTGTGACCTGAGTAAAAGCATTTACCTGCTGAGTCCCAACTCTTTCCTCTATAAAATGAGGGTAATATTATAGGTTGTGTGGTTTTGTTGTAGAGTTAGATAAAATTCCACCTATTAAATTATTTCATACAATAATATGTGCTCTACCAATAAAGCACTTTTATTAAGTTTGAATATATGAGAAGAGAGAAAAAAAATAAGTCAAAGGGCAGGCAAAGCGCTTTAGCTATTTCACATGAATTTCATATGAAAGCTTTAGAACATATGTAACACTTCAAAGATGAGTAGTGTATAAAAACTCAACCTTTTTAGATTGGTTTCTAAAAACTTTCAAATGCTTTCAATGTTTTCTGCGTAATCATGATGGAAGACAGATTTTGGACAAAATAAGACTGGAGAGTTTGGACAGTGGCCTAAAATTATGTGTTCTTTTTGTGTCCTGTGAATTTAGAAATAGTTGGGACATTTCTGGTTTCTTTTAATATGTTTAAATGTGTGTAAAGAACAGCTATATTTGAGCCTAAAAAACCCTGTGTTGTTACCACCCTTCTGGTCTACGTGGACTAAAAATATAATGCTTTTCCAAAAAGGTTTCAGTGCCTAGATCCTGCCTGACTTCTATAGTCAATGTATAAACCCCAGATAATACAGGTTTGTGATGGAAATGCTGACATGCTTTTAGGTCTACCAGTTATAACTTTCTGGCCCTGACTTGCAGCCCTGCTTGACACCACTGTTAAAGCTTTTTCAGTGTGATCTTTTGAAATGGAGGACAATGAGAAGGTGAATTTGGGTAAAATCATAACGGTTAAAAACCAGCTGTATTGACATTTAGATCAGTTTGAGAAGGTACTCTTTTGGTCCAAATTCTAGGTGGATGTCAGTCAGTCTGTTTGTAGTTTTAAATAAGTCACTTTCTTCAAGAAGAAATGACTAGGAAAATCCTTTTAAAAATGTGTATAAAATATTACACCTCCTTCTTTTGATGCAATATGCCTTTGAGCATCTTGTTCCCAGTGGTCCACTGACAACACTGTGATTGTCTTATTGCTCTCTTGATGTGTTCTTTCTTGTACTTCATGGGTAGAGAAAAAGCTCCATTTTTACTTATATTTAGCCTTAGTGTTCATGCGTGATTGCCCTAAATAGATCTCCAGCGTGTTATGAAAACTATCAGAATGGCAGCACCAAGGATAACAAATTACCTGACGATATTAGAACAATTCTTTATGTTACTTTCTTTCCTAGAGTTTTTTTTTTAATATGAAAACTGGTTGTGTATACATATTAAAGTTTAACAAATTCAGTAAGTTCTCAGTTTCACACCATTTCCATTCATATAAACATTTATTTACTATTTGAACTTCAGAATTGACTTCAAATGAGCATTGGAAGATAACAAATCAATATAGATGCTTTGTAGTATAATTTTCGAAATCACTTGTTAAGATCTTTTTTATAAAATATAAAAGACATAATTTCCATATGCCCATAAATGATGCTACAATCATTTTTCTAGTTTGCTTTTCTTGCCTGTGAAGTTGTAAAGTAATTCACTTATTTGTCTATGAAATGATAGCAAAACCTTTATTACTATAAGGGATTTGACTGAGAATATCACATTAAAATAAACCATTGAAACAGTGAAACAATTTTTTTCAGCATAATTCATGTTCCTGTCTTTTTTAAATGGCCACGTGAAAGGAGAAAGATAATGAATATCCTTGGTGGGTTATTTTTACTATTCAGAAGCTGCATTTTCCATGTATAAAATCTTCTCTTATTAAGTAAAAGTTACTTTAGCCTCAATGCAGATGTTTTTTTCAATTATTTTTTTAAGTTCTTAAGTTCTTAGATTTTGACATTCTAAACACAAAAGCCTTTTTATAGGCTCTATTCTTTTTTAAAATCAGCTATATTATTCTGAACATTCTATATATGGCCCATGATTTGTTTGCAGACCTTCTGGGCATTTTCCCCAGTGCCATACAAATTGGATCCCAAGAGATTTTTCTATTGAGTACATCTTTCATTACTGTTTCTTCTATTTATTTCTAAAAACATACTAATACTGGATAGTCCCAAAAGATGAAGGGTATGCCATGATTACATTGTATGAACACACTTTCAACAAAAAAGATAAGTATGAGTTTTTAGGCCAACTGTATGTAAGCCAAAAATGGAGATGCAATGAAGTAGGGAGAGAATATATTGTGCGTTTGATTTTTATGGAAATTCTGTAACTTTTCTTAAGAGTTGTGTTCTGGGTGCAGAGTCTTACAGGTGCCAGCCTTACTTGGCAATGATCTGCTCTATTTTAAGCTTCTGTTTCAATCCCTGATTTCTAAGATCATTATGGTTGTGTGTGTCTATGTATATGTATATACATATACACATATTGGGGAGAGGGGAGAAAGAGAGAGACATAGAGACAGAGACAGAAAGAAGGAGGGAGAGAGAAAGAAAGAAAGACAAAACAAGCTCAGAGGTGAGGCAGCTGAACTCATTCCTATTTTATAAAACGTTTTTCTACAACTCTTTTGTCACTTCTCCCCAACTATTACCATTTTTCTCTGCAATAGTCCTGGGTTATTTTTATCACCCAAACTTCCAGTGTTTGAATATGCTGCTTTTCATAATCTTCAAATTATACCTTGCACATAATTTATCACCTAAATTCCAACATTATAATTGGTTTAAGTTCATCGGCATCATTAATATTAACAAGCAAAGCATGGTCAAATGTTGTATCATGTATTATAATCATTTTTTCATTACATTGCTTCTAGAAATTTGACAATCATATAGTTTTTCAACACTTCTGACCCAACTCCTCTTCAATATTGCTCTTGATTAAAAACTATTTTTCCACCTGCATGTATGTCCCCAGTATTCTGTGATTGAGTTTATTCTCTTTCTACACATATTCTCTCTCTCAGTTGATCCTGTGTTCTTTGAATTATTTTCATCTTTCATAATTCACCATTTTTTCCATGAGTTATTTAAAGTTATTTTGGTGGGAAGTGAGCCCCTGATGAAAGTGAAAAAGAAGAGTGAAAAAGCTGACTTAAAACTAAGCATTCACAAAACTAGGATGATGGCATCTGGTCCCATCACTTCATGGCGATTAGATGGGAAAACAATAGAAACAGTGACAGACTATTTTCTTGGGCTCCAAAATCATTGCATATGGTGACTACAGCCATGAAATTAAAAGACGCTTGCTCCTTGGAAGAAAAGCTATGACAAATAGCACATTAAAAAGCAGAGACATTACTTTACCAACAAAGGTCCATCTAGTCAAAGCTATTCTTTTTCCAGTAGTCGTGTATGGATGTGAGAGTTGGACCATAAAGAAAGCTGAGCACCAAAGAATTGATGGTTTTGATCTGTGGGGTTGGAGAAGATCTTGAGAGTCCCTTTGGACTGCAAGCAGATCAAACCAGTCCATCCTAAAGGAAATCATTCCTGAATATTCATTGGAAGGACTGATACTGAAACTGAAGCTCCAATACTTTGGCCACCTGATGCTGAAGAACTGACTCATTGGAAAAGACCCTGATGCTGGGAAAGACTGAAGGCAGAAGAAGGGGATGACAGAGGATGAGATGGTTGGATGGCATCGCTGACTTCATGGACATGAGTTTGAGTAAGCTCTGGGAGTTGGCGATGGACAGGGAGGCCTGGTGTTACAGTCCATGGAGTTGCAAAGAATTAAACACAACTGAGCAACCAAACTGAACTGAAGTGATGACAGTATCGCTCAAAATAACTTAATCAGAAAAGTGACATCTCGGCCCCTGCAGTTAACATACCCTGCCATGGAACTGTCTTCAAGGACGAATTTATGCAGAGGCTCTAACTAGCAGGGAACTAAGCAGGCTGAGGTGTGCAGGTGATGGTACCTGAAGAGCCAGTTCTCACTAGCAGGAAGGAATAGTTTATCACTTACAGTGGGGTTCTCTGGTGGCTCAGCTGGTATAAGAATCCACCTGCAATGCAGGAGACCTGGGTTCGATCCCTGGCTGGGGAAGATCCCCTGGAGAAGGGAAAAGCTACCCACTCCAATATTCTTGCCTGGAGAATGCCATGGAATGTATAGTTCATGGGGTTGCAAAGAGTCGGATATGACTAAGCGACTTTCACTTTCACTTAGAATTTAGTGTTAGAATCATTGGTCAGTCAGTTCAGTTCAGTCAGTCAGTTCAGTCGCTAAGTCGTGTCCGACTCTTTGTGACCCCATGACTCGCAGCACGCCAGGCTTCCCTGTTCATCACCATCTCCCGGAGTTCACTCAGACTCACGTGCATCGAGTCCGTGATGCCATCCAGCCATCTCATCCTCGGTCGTCCCCTTCTCCTCCTGCCT
Source organism: Cephalophus harveyi (assembly GCA_006410635.1). Classification (NCBI taxonomy): domain Eukaryota; kingdom Metazoa; phylum Chordata; class Mammalia; order Artiodactyla; family Bovidae; genus Cephalophus; species Cephalophus harveyi. Next base: position 1,125,328 of record SJYT01053331.1, read on the forward strand.
CCTATCCCTCCCAGCATCAGAGTCTTTTCCAATGAGTCAACTCTTCGCATGAGGTGGCCAAAGTACTGGAGTTTCAGCTTTAGCATCATTCCTTCCAAAGAAATCCCAGAGCTGATCTCCTTCAAAATGGACTGGTTGGATCTCCTTGCAGTCCAAGGGACTCTCAAGAGTCTTCTCCAACACCACAGTTCAAAAGCATCAATTCTTCGGCACTCAGCCTTCTTCACAGTCCAACTCTCACATCCATACATGACCACAGGAAAAACCATAGCCTTGACTAGACGGACCTTTGTCGGCAAAGGTCCACACATTCCACTGTGTGGACATTTCATCCACACAGTGAAATGTCTCTGCTTTTGAAGATGCTATCTAGGTTGGTCATAACTTTTCTTCCAAGGAGTAAGCGTCTTCTAATTTCATGGCTGCAGTCACCATCTGCAGTGATTTTGGAGCCCCCAGAAATAAAGTCTGACACTGTTTC